>JAFVLL020030972.1:0-26826 GCA_021397915.2 Tor tambroides
CAAAGGCCTTTACACTTAATTTTGAAAATGTACATATAATTAAATGACCTCATACTTTGACCTAATCAAAACCAGTAGTAAATTAATAACATACAAGCAGACATAAATTAATATAAGTATCATCACATTTCATATATTTTAATAATTGTCAATTTCAGTAGTCTAAATAGAGTTTACAGAATTCATACTATTCAGACTATTTATAAAACATACACCAACCCAGAAGCTTGCATGCACTAACTACACTGAGAAAACCCAAATATCCAAAGCAATACAACATTTGCAGAAATATTTTTCCATTTTAAATGTCCTGATTTACATAAAGAGCGAGAAAGACAGGCGGTGTGCATTGCACCCTTTCCTTTGTTTCTCTCTCCCATTCTCTCCAACACACACCCTCACGCTCACACGGAAATGCTTGCAGCCACAAAAATCTACCCACATAACAGAGGTCTGAAGTCAGGCTCTGTTCTGAGCCTGATCTGTTTATCATTTAACCATTCGTTTGCATAAAAAAACCAAAAGACTGCTATAAAGTGTTGAGGATAAGGGCAGACGGAGAGGAGACAGGTCTAATATTATTTCAGCTTTGTCTAAAAGACTGATAGGACTTAAGAGAAAATAACAGCCTTGAATTCTGCATGATGTGTTAGGCACTGGATAAAGCTCTCTGGATTAAGGAGGATATCACTTATGGATGCCTATTAGATATTGACAGCAAGCAAACAGATGCACCAAGATGGACATGTATGTTTTGTGAAGACACTTATGCTGCAGCAATTTGCATATCTGCAGAAAAGACCTTCCATTTTCAGAGAGATGGTGAGATGCTTGTGCTCCTTTAGACTTCTGAGTCAAGTGGATCCAATCAAATTTTATCTTTCGCATACATCAATTCGAGATTTGAAACCCAGTTTTCTTGCATGCTAAATGAATACAACATTACTAAAGGGATTTTTGTTTTGGTCATATCTTATCTCATCTAGGTCACCAAGTGAGCCGTGTCACTCTCAAAGATTGGCAAATCCAGCACCTAGTAATTTTTCTTCAGAATTGCACATTGAAGGTCTTGCGAACTTATACAAATGACTTTACAATCCTGGTGGACTCAACAAAACCTGTGCACCTTACCTCCCAGAAGTAGTGTTGAAGTCTGAGGCTAGTGAGACAGTTGATAAAGTCATGATGCAAAAACACTCAAATAATACTGTTCCCAGATGCACCGGCCTACAATATTAATCAATATCAGTGGATAAATACATACCAACCTTACCAAGAACAACCACCCTGATGAATGAGGACATTAGTTTGGCATTGTGTTGAAGTGTTATGACATGTATGGCTCTCTAATACAAAATAAAACTGCAGAGGAGAAGCATTGTCCTTCAGGGAAAAAGTTTTACCTCCAAAATACACTGTTAAAGTCTGTGAACTCACAGTTCTTATTGAAGTTACAGTCCCTCCAGTGTTGTAAGTCTTACACACACTGACAATGTCGCCACTAGTAATCAAAGACTCAGAGAGCTCCATTCGAAGGATTATGGTCTTGTAATTTTCACATTCGCTCAGTGCCACAGGACAAGCTGCTAAACAGGGTGTATCGTCTATTGAGCTGTGAGCAGGTAAAGGGGCTTGTGCTCTGAAAATTGCTATTTGCCTCCATCCTCTGAGACCAAATGGGGATTAATTGAGTCTAATTAAAGCTCATCTCCACTGCAAGCACTAATGTGGTCAATATCTATCCAGCAAGAGACTGTCCTCAATTATCCTGGCTTCACAATTATCATCATCATCATCATCATCATCATTACAGCAGTGTCATTTTTACGCCAGTATTTTAGAGTTATCTTTAAGACCCGTTTCCTGTGAGAAAACTAGAAAAATGAATTTTATTCCACCATTGCAGGTCCCTCAATGCCATTTCCCTTTTCTTATTTGTCAGTTTTCCTCTCTCCTTCATGCCCTCCAACTTTCAGACAAGGCCTTGTCGGCAGGTGATGGATTGCAAGAGTCTCTCGGTTATCTCAGGAGTCGCAGGTAATCTGGAATATGCTAGATGAGACCCAGGTTTGCCAAATGAACCATTGCAAAACACACATATGCGCAGAGACACAAATACATTTACTACTGATTCAACAAACCAAATGCCCCATCACTCAACTGTTTAAATAAGGCCCCATCCAAGATACTGCTCTCAACACCGGTCTCCCTCCACATCCACACTTAGGTGATGCAATACTGCATGGATGTTTGGGAAATATTCCACCAAAAGTTCTGCACTAAGGGCGCACAGCATGAGCACCCTTCTGGATCAGAAAATGACAAATGGGATACCCTACAAATATGAGAACTTGATGCAATGCTGTAGCCTTCACTTGCACAAGTGTGCCATTTGAGACAAAGTAATGGCCTCTAGTCAAAAAAACAATGGCAAGGCACTTGAATTTACAGCAGGCAGTAATGAATCTCTACACCTGGACAAAGACTCCTCATGGAAAGTGAGACCTTGCTTTTTTGAAGAAGGTGGGTTTACCTGATGGGAATTAGCTTACAGACAGTAGGAATGGCTTGAAAATCTGTGGTGCTGCCACAAATTCATGTTGGACCTTCAGTGTAGTGCAACGGGACTATTCTTCTTTGTTAAACATTAATTATCTGAAGCAACTTACAGTACACTTCTACTACAGGGACAATTGCCTAACCTGGGGCACCTTACTCAAGGGCACAATGGCTGTAAATCATGGGGTTTAAACCCATTAGTTTCAGATTACCAGGCTGGCATTTTCCCTTCCTGACATCCCTCGAGAATAATTAATAACCCAAGTTCTTAAAAATGACTCTTACTGTCACCACACCTCAAGTCATACAGCTAATCCTTAACATTTGGGCCAGAGACAGACTTGCTGAGGAAAAAATGCTACAGGTTTAGCTAGCGCAACCAACAGAAGAGGTCCAGGTCAGCACGTACACTGGCTCCTGTTGACTGGACCATGACATTGGCTAAAGAAAACTGCTAGATTGAAACCAGTGCGCGAGAACCACCTATAGCTTAAAGCGCCACACACCCTGGAAAAGACTTGAGTCATCAGTTGCCGAAGTTCCCAGCGTGCAAAAAAAAAAAAAAAAAAAAAAAAAAAAAAAAGGAGTTGGAGGTTCTGAAAGGCAAAGCAAATAATTCTTTACTGTCAATGGCATTTTTTACATTCCAAACTGGCCAAAGCGGTATGGTTCAGTGATTTGAGGTGGAGAGAGAGAATGAGAGAAGGAGTTCTGAGTTTTAATGGCTCATTGTAGATTTTTGTGGCAGATGAAATATGTTTTAATTTGCCAAGCGCTGGAGGGGCTGTCGATAACTCACATGCGGGAGAAAGCACCAAAAGGCGGGAATGCTTTCTCTCTCTCCCTCTCACTTGCTTTCGTTCTTCGCTCACGTTGGTGCTCCTGCATGTTCCCATGGAAACGGAGCACAGCAGCGATGCAAGGCGAGTCGCATGCCAAAACTGAATGAGATGGACACCAAATACCAATTCTCTCACTGTCTCTATCGGTCTTCCTATCTGTCCAACCTGTCCATTTATGTCTCGCGTGAACTCCTCGGTCATAAATTGAGTATGACAAACAGTGCAAATAACTGAAATTATGCATGCAAAAACTGGAAACGTAAATGTATTCAGGACTTCAAAATTCTGCAAACCAGCAAAGTTTTGCATTAGCATATAAAATAGAGTATCAGAATCTATCATACCAAGTTGTACCAGGTATTGACATGATCCAAATGAGATCATGCACTTTACCCAGAAGGTGAAGGCTCAGATCGGGGAGAATGATGTGCATAGTATTTGGAAGTTCTTAAGTATATTGGAACATTCACGATCTCTCCGGCCGGCCGAACAGATTCTGCAAAAAGCCACAGTCGGAAAATGAGATGTCAAGTGTGATTAATCTTCACACCATGAGAGAAAGAGAAATGAGGGGATTCTGGGGTGAAGAACAAGAAAGATCTGGAATAGCAATGAAAGAGCTTGACATTCATCCATATTCTGTGCTGTGATATTCCGAGACCTAAAGGATGTGTGTGGCATTCAGGTTAATGCAGACATTTTTATCTTTTATGGTTTTATATTGCTTCTGTTCTAGAATATTTAGAGGTTGCCTAGTGAAGCTGTTCTTGTACAGTAGGATACAACCAGTTTTTAGGTCTCTGCTTGTCAATGGAATTTGGGTTCAAAATGAGGACCTCAAATCAGCTTTAAATGAAGTTAAAACTAAAAAATAAATAAATAAATAAATTGACCCTTCACAAAGAAAGTTACTGTTGCTATGTCCGACAAAAGCCATGCCGCTCTCACGCCACACGTGCTCACATAGTGAAAAATACATTGCGGAGCAAAGACAATGTGCCGACAGACGAGACAGAGCAGGTTACTTCTGGTATGTAACAAAATGTCAGCTTTCAAATTGTCATTTTGTAAGAAATTCAAACAATAAATACCGTTTTGTGGCTCTTTAATGTTTTGTAACAGATCACTGTAGCACCTCCGTTCAAGCTACAAGTGAACCGATCATCTTTTCCTCTTTACTAGTTATAGCGCAAATTAAAAATGAATGAACATCAGAAGGTAACTTGTTTCAGCCGCGCAAAGACGTCAATATACTGTACCGTTTTTCAAGTTCAAGTCCACTGAAGTTAATCTTCTCTCCTGTCTGGTTTGTTTGTCGAACAAAAATGGCAGATCCTGTATAACGATTGGTCAGATCACCTGTCGCTCAAACTCCCTGCAAAGGGACAATTGCCATTATTTAGTCAGTCAATCTCACGCCAATCCAATCCTGGATGCTGGTTTTTGTGCAATGACAGTGATCATTTTATTCCGTTTTAATATGCTAATATAAAGCTAAATCGCTGAGCTTGTAAAAATGGTGGTTAGAAGAAAACCTAATAAGATTAATTGCCAAAGAGTATGGATCAATCTTTGGGGGTCTAAAACAAATTTTTCACAATGTTTTCTCCAAGATGAGTGGTTTGCGTTTTAAGCACAAGCATTTGTTATCTTAGAACCAGTTACCTGTCGGCCCTCCGTTTCACAGCTTTTGTGTTGTAAATGTCTCTTTCTCACACAAAGCTGTGGCAAGAATGACTTTTGTTGTTCTTTTAGGGCCACTGAAACTTGTTAGTAGTGGACTGTCATGGGTTAAGAAAAACAAAAACTATGTACAGTATGTAAAATATCTGCATCTGTGTTCCACAGAACAAACAAAAGCATACATGTTTGTAACAACATGGAGGTGACAGAATTTTCCTTTTTTGTTAAACTATTCTGTGAAAGGGGTTCACAGAACTCAGGCATTACCACATTACGCATTACCACACAAACAGGGGTCAAGTGTTCATAATGCAGCATCTTGAAATCTCCTTGGGCAGATCCCCGCTTAGTCACTTGCACTTAAATGATCTGTTAATTGAGACAGACTCTAGATCTGACAGGGAGGACCAACCGGGAAAGTAGTGCTATGCTAACAAACGGTTGTGCAAATAACACAAACCACTAATCTGAGAGAATACATTGCAACATTTCTGCTAGGCCCCTGAAGAATGAACCACATGCTATGGCAAATAATTCAGCACACACACGGTTCTGAGCAATCTGTTTCACAAGAATAGCAATACTAGCGTTAGCTTTATTTTAGCCTAAATCACAAAGCAGTCACTTCTTCACAAGTCAGAATGTAGCCCAGATGAAGCCTATTTAAATTAACTTTATTTTGTAAATATGTGCTCCAGTTCTTAACATACACAATCATAAGCACACATTACTATAACTAAACAACAGCTGTTTTTTTTTTAATCCTTGAAGTCTGAAAGCTTTGAAGTATCTCCAATTACAGCTGTATTGCCTGCAAATGCTGTTTCATGTCTGTTTAAGTGTCTTTCATCCAAGCAAGGTCATCCATCACAAGCAGCATGTGTTTTGACAGATATGGTGATGTCACACCTGGGGAACGAGGTGCTGATGGTGATTCAATGTGGTGGAGGTCAGATTTCTTACTGATGTTTTATGTCAGCTGGTCAGTAAGGTTAAAAGCTTTGTCAACTAAGGGAATTACGGCGTGCTAACTGGCCATCCCAAACGTACCTTTGAATCAAGCTGTCACATTTTCCAGAAGAAGGCCGAAAGCAAAGAGCAGATTCTTGACACTTAGGCAAAATGCTAGTGACAGGTCTGTAAACACATTACTTTTAGTGTCATGGTCCATTAGCGGGAAGCAAGGACTTGAGATGTGGATCCGCTTGCTGATTGTACATTCCAAGTGGTATAGTTTGGCTTCTCCTGCAACTGAAATCCATCTACATACTGTTTCATTAACAAAAACATGGATTTTAAGGTAATCATTACATTTTCAATGATGATGTGCTGCACCCTGGTGGTTAGGAGAGGTACCGCAGGCTCGGTACTGTGACAGTGACTCACTGTTTTGTTTTATGAGGATGGGATCTCCCCTTCCTCCCCTCTCACCATCTGTCTGGAAATTCACCTAACTGCTTCCCCCCTCAGCCTCATCTTCTCCTTTAGCTGCAATTCTAGCTAACTTTCACTATTAGTCTACAGTGACAAAAATTAATGGCTACCAAACAGATAAAAATCCTGTAGATGTGCAACATTGCTTTACTCCTGATAGCTTTAAAGGTTCACTAGTTAGGTTTACGATTCTGGGCACTCCTGGAAATTGCGTCCTACTATATTCATATAATTTGGGAAATAAAAATAATTAAAAATATACAAAAAAAAATAAGCCATCCAGCAATACGACTGTCAAAGACTAACAAAATTAACCCCATGGTAGTGTTGTTATTGTTAACTTAATCTAAAACTATTTAAAATAATTTTCAGTAATTGAAATGAAGCTGAAATAAAATAAAATATAAGACCCTGGACCACAAAACCAGTCTTAAGTAGCACAGGTATATTTGTAGCAATAGCCAAAAATACATTGTATGGATCAAAATTTCCGATTTCTTTTATGCCAAAAATCATTAGGATATTAAGTAAAGATCATGTTCAATGATGATATTTTGTAAATTTCCTACCATAAATATATCAAAACGTAATTTTTGATTAGTGATATGCATTGCTAAGATTTGGACAACTTTCAAGGCAATTTTGATTTTTTTGCACCCTCAGATTCCAGATTTTCAATTGGTTGTATCTCGGCCAAATATTGTCCTATCATAAACCACACATCAATGGAAAGTTTATTTATTCAGCTTTCAAATGATAAATCTCAATTTAAAAAAAACTGACCAATATGACTGGTTTAGTGGTCCAGGGTCACATATTAGGTTAAAAATGTAATCTTAACATTTCTAACCTGCTGTTAACGGAAATCAAATATGCTTAAGATGAAGTACTAAAATTGCTTAACTAAACTTAAGTTAACTGAAAAAAAAAAAAAGTCTGTGTGTGTGTGTATATATATATATATATATATATATATATATAACAAATCACAGAAATAAATTATATCTCAAAGTATATTAAAATAGGAAACCAATATTAGAAATTACTATAATATTTCACAAAATTTCAGCTTTTTCTGTATTTTTTAATCAGATAAATACAGCCTTGATGAGCATAAGAGACTCGATTAAAAAAAAAAAAAAACTTTAAAAATCTTACTGAGCCCAAACATTTGAACGGCAGTGCATATGCATACACACACAATTTATGACTTGTGGTACACCACAAGTGTAATTATAACTTTACTCCAAAAGTTTTAGTCCAATGCAATAACAATTACTAGCATATTTAGGAAAAAGAAAATCCTTTCTAGGTCAAAATGACTGGAACACAAAATAAGGGTTATTACAAAATATCTTACCTTGTTCATGGTCCTAAAACAGCAATGTTTGATTATTTTGTTCCCTCTCTCCTCACAAGGTCATTTCGATCTGACCGGAGCTCTCTGCCCTAACATGCAAGGTGTGAGGGTCAAATCCTGAGCTTCAGAGTTAAAATCACAGTATTGACCCTACGGGGACAGGGACAAAGACAGCGTGACATGAGTCACTGTGAGTCCCCTTGAAGAGACAGAAGTACATACACTCTGACAGCCATTTGTTTGTTGTCTGACGTCCATGCCAAAAAAAAAACAAAAAAAAGTCCTTTTGGTCTCACTGAGTTATATTTTTTGTTTCTGAGGCCTAAGATTTCCTGTTTAGAGGACTACTTCTACATCTCAGTTGGTCCCGAATTAATTTGAACAAGGGTTAGAGGGTCAGTGCTGAAGAAATGACCTCTGCTTCTTCTGTCTGGCTTGAGAAAACAGGAAAAGTCCCATTTCAGGCAACTGAAAGAGTTTGAGAGTGAAGGTGATTGGCAGTCCTGCACTTTCTATCTCTGTGGAGGGCTATCAGATTGAACGGGAGCTATTCTGTTCCCTAGAAGAGCACAAAAAGCCTCCGGATGGGTTTATAGAGGCAATACGGTCAGGCTTTTTTGTTGCACAAGGTCCCCATGTGAGCTTTCCTTTGAGAAAAGCACTACAAAGTGGAGTGGAGGGTTATACAGCTGTACTTTTACACAGATCAGGTTTTGGGTCATGTAATCATTAAGTAACCAGTCAAGAGTCATTCCACACAATCTCACATTTATTTGACTTAATTTAATCAACTTTAATCAAGTGTACTTTAAAAAAAAAAAAAAAAGTCATTAATGGGTTAAATAAAAACTTCTCATCTAGGTTTTACACCGATGTGCAGTCTGTCATTTTATTTATTGAGCCTCATCTATTAAACATGAGCAGAACAAATGTGTGTAAATCGGTTGCAAATTGTCGCAATTAAAATTTAATTACAACTTACGCAAAATTAGTTTCATGAATTACACAGAAATCTGTTTAGCATGTTTCACGAATGAGGTGCAATGTGTGCATATCTAATGGTTTTGGCATCAGGACAAACGATAATTTCACAACTTCAAGTTAACATTTTTTTGTCTTGTTGCTGGATGTATAAATGTACATTTTATAAATTGTTAAATATTTATAAATTAATTATAAAATGTATAAATTTATGTTTAAACACACATATATATATATATATATATATATATATATATAGATAGATAAATAGATATAGAAATTTAGATATTTATAAATTAAATCTATGTATTAAATACATTTAATATTTATAACTCAGTTTGTTGCATTAAAAATGCAACTGCATTAATATGAATTTAAACTATTTAAAAATTAAATACAAAGAATATATTACATTTAAATTTAGACATTTATATTAATTAAAAAGCTAAGCCTAAAAATATTTTATAAATGAAATATTTATAAATTAAAAATGCAATTGTTATAAGAACACAATTCTCATTTTAATTTAAATAATATTTGCAATTCTATTTATTTTTCACTAATTAAAAATCTAAACTTAATATTTTATACATTTAATATGAATTTAAATTTGTAAAAATACATGTAATAAAGGATATTATAAATAATATAATAAACTATTTTATTGCACATTTAATTTATATTTTTACATATAAAACAAAATCTATAAATATTATTTATAATAATTAAATTTGTCTCTCATTAATTGGGAAAGTCCTATTAATAAATTAAATATACATTAAAATATATACATCTTCATTTATAAAATATTATAAATTGTTTATTTTTATTAGTAAGTTATTTTTTTTTATTTCACTTTTTTTCCATTAATGAAAAAACTAAACAACCCAAAGTCACATGAAAGACTCACCTAAACCCAGCACAAATGTCCTGAAGATGTGTAGATTTTTAAGATATGCTCTCACATTGCAAAGAAGTTTAACATTAGCTGGTTGTAAACAGAAACACAGTGAGCCAAGGTTTTCTTGCACTCTCAGGTCTGGTTATAAATCAGCGTGTGTCTCTGGGTCTGTGAGTGCCTTTGAGAGGAGGGCGGTTCCATGAAGATGAACCCTCAGCGGGCTCTCAGAGTGAGGGCCACTCCAGCACTCTCTACTCTGCCTCTCAATGCCCCCTCCATTATCAACATCAGTTGATGGCCGCTCAGAAAAAGGAGAAAATACTTTCAGTGAGACGCCTGCTGCGAGAGCTTGTGTCTTCATTGAGATCGTATTGATTTACCTATCGATTGTTTTGTAGGGGGCTGCTTGGGTTCATATGCGTTCAAGGCACGATGGCTATTGATTCCCTAGAGTTGCAGCACCACACAGCTCACCCGTGTGAACTGTGGCATTGCTAAGGTGCTTTCAATACATCCAGCCTCAGAAAGAGTTATCAGGCTTTTTAAAGCAACTATATCTATAGGACCAGTGTGATCGGTTTAATATCTCACCTGTTTCTCCAAGACAGAGACAAAGCGGATATACTAGATCTTTCTCTTGAGAAACAGAACCTCAAAACGTAACGTATCTCTTCTAGGGTTTCGGAAGAATCTCAAAAACTGTGTCCAGATTTGTCAAAGTCTGCAAAAAAATAAAAAATAAAAGAGAGACTGTGTTATAAATGTAATTAGATTTCTCCTAAGGAGTTCCAAATTTAGACGAACTTGATACTTCAATGAAACGTTATTGAAATCTCATGAGCTCTGGAGGAGCAATAAAACTCAGATATTGTCAAGAAACTGGTATGTCAACATGTCAACATCAAATTTAAGTTGTCATGGCAACAGCAGTCTAGTCATGTACCATAATAAAGACAAGGATGAATCTCAAGAAGAAATTAATTTCAAAACCAAATCAATCTGTTGTTGTTACTATTATTATTATTATTATTATAATTGGAATATGAAATTGCAAAAATTGTATATTTAAAAGAAAATATAAAGAAAAATTAGATAACTTCATGACTGCTAAAAACGTACTTTAAATTTGTATTATTATTATTATTATTATTAATTAATTAATTAAATACAAAATTATGAAAATACAAAATATTAATTTTAAAGAAAAATAAATGAATTATTTGGATTATAATACTTTCATGAATACTGACAATGTACTTTACAAATACTTTATTAATAATAATAATAAAAAATAATAATGTAAAAATTATGGAAATTATTGGATTATTATTGGAAATGATCAAATAAGTTTTTTTTTTAAACCATTAAATTATTTGTACATTTTCATTAATATTGAGATATTATTATAGTTAAAAAATGAAGTCTATTTTTAGCACCATTAAATATTTTGGATAGTAACTCTTTCATGACTATTGAAAATCTGGAGAAAAGAAAGTACAACCTACTACTACTACAACTAATAGAAATTATGAAAATGAAAAATATAATATTAAACATTTTCATGAATACTAATTTTTTTTTTTTTTTTTACAAATTATACAAGAAGAAAATTATGAACATTATTGGATTATTATTGGAAATTACGAAATAATTTAATATTTAATGGAAATGACAGCATGGTTTACAATGAAACGTGTGCTTCATATTATTATTATTATTATTATTATTATTAATAATAATAATAATAATAATAATAATAATAATAAAGATTATTAAATTATTTTGACTTTATTCAGTAACTTTCATGAATATTGAAAATCTGGGGGGGGGGGGGGTGTACAACCTAAATAATAATAATAATAATAATAATAATAATGTGAATTATTGGGAATTATGACAATTTTTAAAACCATTAAACTATTTTTATTTTAACATTATAAATTATGAATATTGAAAACGTAAAACAATTATTATTATATTATTATTGTTGTTGAAAATTATTAAACTATAAAAATGTAGGAGGTTCATCCTCAAATAAACGCGCAGACAGATGTATTGAGAGCTCAAGCTTTCAGTGCCTTTGCACACAAGTACACAAACACACAAATACTGTTATCAAGCTGCAGCGTTCATTGACCAACACACACGACATCAAAATGCTGCACCCATTGAAGCCACCTGCCCACATACATGCCTGTCAGCACAGAGCCATTATTCAGAGGCGCTAAACTGAAAGAAACAGACAGACGCGGTGCGCGCGAACCCGTGGAGTATAATTACACAATCACCCTCATCCTCTTTCCCTCCGTCACCTCTGCTTTCTCTCCTCAAACTGATAGAACGAGCAATTCCCTACTGCTGGATGTCTTTACACAACGCTCTCTGAAAAAGTCTCTCTTCCTCCCGTTTGTTTATTTGGGTTGTAAATAACAGATTTGAGACTTGTGGGAGTTTGGTTAACGTTTACTTGGTTGGCATAGTCACGTTCGCCCCTGCTGGTAAATGTTGTAACTACACCATGAGAATTCATTTGAATATATAATAATAATAATAATAATAATAATAAATTTATTAAATATTAAATAATATACTATATATTAATATACTAATAGAAAATTGATTTATATTTTATATAAATTAAACTGACATTTAAATATATTTTATATAGCCTATAATATAACAATCTGCCTGCAAAAAAAAGTTCATTGTGCATGTTTACAGAATAATGCTAAAACATATATACACACACACACATACATATTTTATATAAAAATCTATTTTTACATATTTCAATTTATTGCATTAGCATTTATTAAAATAACTTGTATTATAAATATGGAAGCCCATTTCCGCCACTGAATAAAAAGAATTTAAAAAGGTCATTGCGACTTTCTCACACAAATCTGACTTTTTTTCCTCGCAATTGCAAGTTTACATCTCACAATTTTGACTTTTTTTCTCAGAATTGCGTGATATAAACTCGCAATTGTGAGTTATAGTCAGAATTGTGAGAAAGTCGCAATTCTGAGAACATAGCAGTCTTTTTTTTCCGCCCTCAAAATTGGACTTTATAACTCACAATTGCGAGTTTATATCACGCAATTCTGACTTTTTTCTCGTAGTTGCGAGTTTATATCTCACAATTCTGAGAAGAAAAAAAAAGTCAGAATTGAGAGTTTGTATCACGCAATTTTGAGAAAAAAAAGTGTCAGAATTGTGAGAGAGAAAAAAAAAAATCACAATAACCTTTTTTTATTTTTTATTCAGTGGCGGAAATGGGCTTCCATATAAATATGATATTTATTCAGAGTAAATGCAAATATTATAAACATACTAAAATATGATTACAGAATACATATACATAAATACATTTATTTGATTGACTTGTCTAAAATAAATAACATTTATTTTATTTTATTATAATTGTATATTAAATAAATTAATATATTACTTTAATTAAAAAAAAAAACTATTTGTTACACTAAATATATTTTGCAATATAATAGTTACAATGACCAATTTAAAAGGGCATTTAAAAGCGTGTTGTTCTTGTGGTGGCATTAAACTCGACTACAAGACGAATGCGAGTGTGTGAGGGCTTTTATTATCTCCAGCCGCTTTTATGGCCACACAGATCAAGCGGTGAGCAGACGGCAGAAAATGAGATTGCAAATCTTCTTCTCTGGTTGGTTTGATTTGGTCTACTGAATGTCACAGGGGGACATTAAGACTTATGGGGCTGAAAGAAATTTTACAACACATTTGGAAAGTTAAGTAAAAGGGCCATTTAATGCTATACTGGAACACTTTGAGGTAGAAAGTTCATCTGAGCTTGAAAAAAAATGTATATGTACACAAACATTATATAATGCTTAACAGATCATTAGTGTGCATTCATTCAAAGAGGTCTATAATTATATATAGTACATTAATTCAGTCAGCATAAGCTGCCAATCAGCTGATCTCAATAACGGTCAAAGGTTTGAGCACAATATTGCCAATAAAATAGAAGATACAAAATGAAAAAATAAATTTAAAATATATTAATTTACATAAAATATAAAGCAAATTGGTAGTAATATATTTTAATAATATTTATTACAATTTGTTTTATATCTGATATAAATAAAAACACTTAGCATGATCATCAGATAAGGAAAAACTTGTGGGGTTCATGTCAGTGCTTCTGTCATTAAAGCAAAAATGTGTGTTAATTTTACTCAAATTAGGCTGTTGATATCACATGTAATGACAAATAAATAAATACCAAATTACTAAAAAAAAAAACTTATTATTATTATTATTAAATATTTTTGTACTAGTGGATTCAGACTATCCACCAGCTAAACTAAAGAAAGAAAGGTCAGTCAACTTATTAAAAAGCTAAATACATAACATAAAATCAGTTTTCCAAATGTCCATCCACATGATCAAAGTGCTCTCAAAAGTTCATCAAAGGCCTTTCAACACTAAACAAGTCAAGCCAAGTAAATACTCAACTAATCCAACATATAAACAAATACAGGCCAATATTTCAAAGGTTTTGGCTTCTCCAGCCCAAACATAAGCACTTCAAAGGGGAATCAGCCACCAGCAGACATAACACAAAGAATCAAACTCACTCAGGGGAAGATATTGTGATCGGTTAGGCCTTACACTGTATAATCCACACTGGAATTGTGCTAGTTTGTTAACACTGACGCCTCCCACTTGATTGCTTGATTAATTTGATTGGCAGGTGGTATTAAAGGGCCAGTATCCACTGTTTGTCAAGGCCCTGTCTTAAAGGGGCAGTGCATGATTATGCCTACCTGTCTAATGTAGGTAACACACAACCACAACACATATATTTGAGTTAGTAAATAAGGTAACACTCTAGTATATGGACCAATTCTCATTATTAACTCGTTGCTTATTGGCATGCCTATTAATAACATTTTGGCTGTTTATTAGTACTTATAAAGCACATATTTTGCATGATCCTATTCTAGATCCCTAATCCTAATCAATATTTAAACTAAACAACTACATTACTAACTATTAATAAGCAGTAAATTAGTAGTTTATTCAGGCAAAAGTCATAGTGAATGGTTTGTTAATAGTGAAAATCTGAACTTAAAATAAAGTGTGACCGGAAATAATTCAGAGTCATTATACAGGAAAATAATCTTTATTTATCTAAAACTGTATGAAAATGTATTTCAAAACTAGTGGATATCCACTTAAGTGCTTTATATAAATCACACAGTACAGTAATCAAAATGTGTACAGTGCAAATACAAGAATATAAGAGATAATAGAAAGAAACAAATTTGATTACCCTGTTTTACAAACTTTAGATTTTAATTTTTAAAAACAAATTCATTAAGTGAACTGATTTTAAAGCAGTTTTACATTAAAAAACAAATATACAGTACATTGACAGAGATGTGTTATTTAATAATCACAAATATATTTAGGATTCAAGGAATCAGATGATCATACAATAACTAAAATGTGCAGCGTGTAGACAGAAGTTACACCAATTTCAATAACAATGATGGCTCAGTTAAAGTTGAGGTTTCTCAGTTTCCTCATTTGGCCAACATGCAGTGCTTTCGGCTTTTGTTGGCTCCTTGGTCCTTACAAACCACAAATGTCTCATAAGGAAACTTTATGCATTGAAATTCTCACATTATACATGATTGTTGTCCATTAAGCCCATTGTATCATGGGAATACATGCTGATTCCATGACAAGGCACTTTTGAGGGCTACAGGGCACCAACTTGTTGTAGGGTACAGAAGACAATGGACTGTCCTGAACCTGAAAAAAACAACATTAGCTGAAAACATCTTAAATGCATCAAATTCACACTCTATAATGAGTTTTTAAAAGTCGTAAAATAAAAACAGAAATGATTAAAAAAGAAAAGGATTAGTTTTCTTATGGCTTTGGCTTCAAGCCATGGTTGAAGTTTAAGAAATCTTAAGCAGGAACCGAACTTTACTGGGTCTCAAAAACAAGCATGCGTTATCTCTTGAGGAAAACGCAAAACCTTTTAGCCTGTGAAGAGTTTGGCAATACATACAGACAAATGTATTCAGATTAAGCAGATTAAGATGTACGAGAAAGTGCTTTTAAACTGCCCGTAAGATATGTCTGCTCACGAAGTGTGTAAGCATGGATTTGTGGTGATAACAGAAAAAATTTGGATGTTTAATGCTAACACAGGCAGAAAGATGTGTGCAAGATACCAAACTCACTGTGGTAAGCATATTTTACAGATAAACATACAAATATTAGCATGAAATTAGATTTCAGGAACCTTAGTAGAAGCATAACATGCTTTTACATCAGTTAAAGTGGCTTTATCTAACTTCAGCTTCAATTTGTCTGATAATTTGTCTTGAATGAACAAAGGAAAGTGGAGTTAGCGGCAGTATGCGTCATCTTTTAGTCATAAATAGCAAATCTGTATCCACAGGGCCTGTGGGTGTGTGAAGGTGTGTGCATGACTAACCTGGACGGATCTTCATCTTTGGTAAAAACTCCTTTTAGCTCAACACTGTTCATTTTATTCTCGAACCATCCGTAGCTGAGAGTCACCTTCAGTGTTTGAGGTAGAGAAACAAACAGGAAGAATGGATAACATGTTGTTAGAATTGAATAAGTAGTCTGATTTTAACTTAACCATCTCATTTTGGCCCAAAATGTGTTTTGACAGCTAAAATATTAGCATCCAGCAATATTAGACTTCAGTTCTTTGAGGTAAAATATTAGCATCTAGTTCTTTGTGGTAAAATATTAGCCTTTAATTCACTGAGGTAAAAATATTAGTATCTTTGTTTTTGTTAAAATATTAGCATCCAATTCTTTGTGGTGAAATATTAGCCTTCAGTTCTTGGTAAAATATTAGCATCATGTTCTTTGTGGTAAAATATTAACGCTCAGTCCTTTGTGGTAAAATATTAGCATCCAGATTTTTGTGGCAATATATTAGCATCTAGTTCTTTCAGGTGAAATATTAGCCTTCAGTTCTTTGAGGTAAAATATTAGCATCCAGTTTTTTGTTTTTTTTTTGGAGGGGGGTGAGGGGGGGGGGTGTAAAATATTAGCATCCAGTTCTTTGTGGTAAAATATTAATGCTCAGTTCTTTGTGGTAAAATATTAATGCTCAGTTTTTTGGTGGTAAAATATTAGCATCTAGTTTTTTGTGGTAATATATTAACCTCCAGTACATTGATGTAAAATATTAGCATCTAGTTTTTTGGTGGTAATATATTAGCATCCAGTTCTTTGATGTAAGATATTAGCATCCAGTTGTACATTACTATCTAGTTTTTTATGGTAATATATTAGCATCCAGTTCTTTGTGGTAAAATATTAATGCTCAGTTCTTTTTTTTTGTGGTAAAATATTAGCATCTAGTTTTTTGTGGTAATATTAGAATCCTTTGATGTAAAATATTAGCATCCAGTTTTGGAAGTGAAATATTAGCCTTCAGTTCTTTGACGAAAAATATTAGCCTGCAGTTCTAGTACTGAGCTTCAATACTAACATTCAAATCTTTAAGCTAAACATATTAACATCCAGCTTCCAGTTCTTTGAGCTAAGATATTAAAATCAGTTCTCTGAGTAATCTCTGAGTTACCATACCGTAGAAAGAAAAGAAAAACATTTTCTGGAGAAAATTTTAATAGTTCTTGTCTGTGGTAAAGTTGTTAAATATGCTAATATGCTTGCCTGGATTGTTAGCACTTTGCTAAGTGGATGTTAAGGTTTTCTACAGTAGACATTTAACTAAACTGCTAGAAAAAAACAGCTAAAAGGCTGGGTGACCAGCTAAAACCAGCGAACCAGCTTAGGCTGGTTTTAGCGGGTCATCCAGCCTGGTCATAGCAGGTCAGCAGGCTGGTTTTAGAGGGGTTTTGACCACTTGTTTAGCTGGTCACGCTGGGTGACCAGCTGGAACAATCAGCTAAAACCAGCTTGGCCAAGCTAGGAGACCAGCTTGACCAGCCTAGCCAAGTTGGGAGACCAGCTAAAACCAGCTACTTCCAGCTTAAACCAGCTAAGACCAGCCAGCCATCTTAGGCTGGTTTTAGCTGGGGGGTTTTTTCAGGTTGCTAGGGTAGTCTAAATGATTGCTAGGGTGTTCTAGGTGGTTAAAAACATAGAAAATGCTTCTGATCACTTCTTTTCAACATTTAGCATGATTCGAGCCATGGTAAAGTTGCTATATGCTAAGGTGCTGTGAGTGCTTGCTAAAGTATTGCTAGGAGGTTGCTTTCTCGCCTAAGTCAAAAGATACTTTTGTCAAAAGTCAAAAGATTAAGAAGATTTCCATACCAATACTTTAATTCCTAAATAACCAATACTGGCAGCCACCACTAAATAATCTCACCTGTTTTGGGATATCGCTAGGGGCAAGAAGCAGTAGGTTTTCCAGATGAGAGTGGAACATGTTGCTATGGACCATTGAGATTCCCAGACGCCTTTCAACTATAAAGCCCACTGTACAATCATCAGGTAACATGATCACAGCAGAGGTCTGCTCGAACTTGGGACCACTGCAAATAGAGACATGCGACTAACACATAGGGCCTGTTCACACCTGGTCACTTCATGCATTTTCTCTGATCAGATATCAGTCTGATTTGTTAAAACTGTTCCATTTACACTTGGCCATATAAATGTGTCTCGGCAAAACGGATAACTATCCGATCTTCAATTCCCACGCTATATGCAAATGTAACGGAGTGCACGTCAACAAAAACAACAGATATGCGCATTTTATTCATCATGAGCTAATTTCAAGATCAAAGACCGCAACAGGAGAGAGAGTGGCATCAGCACTCAAGATAATTTAGTCTCACTACTTTTAATGAAGATGATTGTGTGTTGAGCGTCTGCGTCTTATTTTCAGTTTCATTTGTGGCAACTGAAATGAAGAGATACTCAACTACTCACCTGCAGCAATGCGTGTTGCATTAGCGCTGTCATATCTGGCTATGACATGTCATAAAGCCAATGCTATCTCACGACTAATTTGTACATATTTTACGAGGTGGCTAGTTCGTATGAATTCATACGACCTAACTCCCCAGTGACGGGTAGGTTTAGGGGCGGTGTGAGGTGTAGGTCAATCGTGCGAATTCATACGAATTGTGCAACTTGTAAAATATGTACGATTTAGCAAAAACCTTATGAATTTGTACGAGGGAGGTTGTACGAATTCATACGAATTAGCCACCTTGTAAAATATGTACGAATTGCTGAGATCGGGTTCCATAAAGCCTATGACATGCTCTCACATGTTTAATATTTTAAAGTTTTGGGAAGAGTAAAATTGACATATGTGGTTTCAACAAACAGATGCATTTACGCATGTCCAGTTTTGTCGGGAATGCGTCCCAGACCACCTCCTGAAGTGGTTGAGCGATCGGATTTAAATCTGTTTCGAAAGCGTTTCGGAGGACATTTACACCTGGTCTTTTCATGATCAGATAGCTATCCGTTCAGAGAAAATGCATGAAGTGACCAGGTGTAAACAGGCCCATATACTCTCAATGCAGTCTCATTGCTGTCTAGGAGAAACAATTGAGGTACTTTATGTGATCAATGCACAAGTACCAACATAAGCATGAAATGGCTTCAGAATTAAAGTCAAAAACACACACTGAATCAGGCCTCACCTTGCCCAGGGTGCCATCTTCTCTGCCAGCTTCCTGCTCAGACAGAAACCAGCCCCTCCTGTAGCAAACCAGAAGTGGACGTCCCTCTGAAACAAAACAGAGGAAAAAGTCAACCAGTCAGCTTTAACATCAGCACACAAAATTCTGCACAAACATGAAAATTTCAAGAAAATATCTCACATTTTCATGTCTTATTGCTACTGTTCCTTATGATTAAAGAATCAAGCCTCTAAAACAATCTGAAGTTCTAGTGGTGCAATCGGTCAGTGTGTGATAGTTGTACAGCACAACGTGTGGAGACTCGCTGAGGTTTTGAGTAAAAAGCCTCACCTAAAGAAGGTATTTAAGCAAAAAGTCTTGCAGATGTATCTCTAAGCAGGTTTCTCAGAAAACCTTGTGCAAAGGGTCAAATATATTATATGAAGTAATTCTTACATTTCATACATTTGAAACAAAATTATATTATGTACAGTAGTTATATAATTGCATATATTTGAAATATATAAAATCTTAATTTATAAAATTAATATATAATGTAAAGTGAGTGATTCATTGACAGTCACTTGTTTTGGTCTTGAATGATTTAGTGTTTATGAATGAATCGGTTGAATTCATTGAATGAATGATTCATTGGCTCATTCATAACAAATGGTCACTTCATTTGTTCCTGCATGATTCAGGGTTTTTGAACGAAGCGGTTAAATGAATGATTCATTGGTTCATTCATACAGACGGTCACTGTTTTGTTCCTTAAGCCTGAGACACGTTGCACGATTTTTGGCTGTCCCAGACGAAAGATTAGCATCGCGAAACAATCGTGGCGATTTCTGTGATCTTAGTTCCTAATCGGTGGTCCTATGTCGTACAATGAGAGAGGTTCAAAGACAGCCGTTGTCACGGTCCTGTGACCAAAGATAGCCTACGATAATTTTCTGACAGTGCCAGAAATTCAGCATGATCATCGCACAGTGTGTTTGCTGCTACAACCCATGTTTACTGACCAGCCAATAAAAATGTGGCATGAAATTAATGCGACATTGCGCTAAAACATAAAACTGCTTACCTCCAGCTCTTATTCCTTCCTCTTTCCCAGCTTACACATAAAAACTACAACTGCCAAAGTGTGCTTCATCATGCTCTTTTTGTTTACCACTAGCGCATACTGATGACATTTTATTCTTCTATAGAAATGCGCGTCGTAGCGTACGAGTCAATAGGTGTCATCATCGTACTGTCTACATACATGTTGTACCCAAGTTTATTAGATCCATGTCGCACAGTGTGATTCACAATGATCTTATAGGATTGCTAAAATCGTGCAGTCTGTAGAAGGCTTTAATGATTTAGCGTTTTAAATGAATCGGTTGCATGAATGATTCAATGATTCTATTATAAAGATGCTTGTTTTCATTCCTGAATGAATCTATGATTTGGAATGAATTGATTCAATAAATGATTCAGACAGACATTTGTGGCCACCCACTGGTGTAATGTAACATATAAAACGAATCAAATACCCACTACTAATGCAAAAAGCTGTATAAAATGTATTTGTTCAAATTTCATTCCATTTTAATGTTCTGTTTCTTTCAATTCAAATTTAAATCACTTTTTTAAACCATGAATTTCTTTCCCTCTGTAAGCTTTCAGTGCATATCTGCTCTTCATTTCTTGGCTTTCCTAAAATTCTAAGCGGGTATGTTTTCCTATGGGATTCTGTGGAGCATCATAAGCGACAGGGGCATAAATCTGACCGTGTCAATCTACTCATCCCCCCATCCATTTATCCCTCCCTTCATTCCTCCATGTGGCCGTTACCCTCAAGGTAACACGCAGCCCTTTTCTGTCCTCTCATCCTTTCGATCATATTCCTCCCCTGTAGGGAGCTGTTGCCTGTCCAGCCAGACATATAAATGTGGACATAAACAACACAGAGAGGCAGACAGGAAGGATCAGGATGTGTTCACCAGAACGAAACAGCAGTTTAGATTCAGCAGGGCTTTGAGTGTCCAACTGAGAAAAAGCAGTGTTATATATAGAGGAAGATGCTGAGGAACAAAGCAAATGAAGCAGACAAAATAAATTTGTAGAGAGTAACACCAAAAAAAACCCCCCAAAAAAAACATACTTTCTTTGGAAAACTTTTACTTCACTACATTCCATAACATAATGTCATACTTTTTACTGCACTACAATTCATAAATAAAAGTTGTTGTTGTTGTTTTTACATTTAATACTTAAGAACATTAAAAATGTAGTACTTTCTTTTACTCAAGTAAATCTTTGAATTACTTTTACTTGAGTAAAAGTAAGAAAGTAATAGATTTCTAATGTAATTAAGTATTAAATATTTAATATGAAACAAATGTGTGTATATATATATATATATTTTACACATTTTATTTGTTAAAAAATAATACAATTTTAACAAATAATTTAAAAAATTAGAAAGATGTTTTTAAACGTTTTTGAAATTATAAACATTTCAAATAAAATATAAACTTAAAATATATTAAATGTTATTTAAAAATATTTATAAAATTATATTTATAATGCAAACATGTTATATAAATATATACTCTATATGCAATCATATCATTAAAAAAATATAAAGACATAAACAACAAGGAACTAAAGGACAACAGAAATGGGTATGGCGGGTATAACTAATCCTAAGAGTAGAGTCCGGCAGGGCGGCAGAAATGAAAAGACAGGTTTCATTTTTATTACCCAGGTGCCTCTGTGACCTGAGAGATCAGTAGAGCAGAGAAACAGAGGGAGAGAAAGGATGAGGAAACCTGAACTGAATAGCTTGTCTGTTCCTGCAGACCTCACACAAACACACACTACTGAGGGAGCAGCTCCAAAGAAAGCATTACTACAAACACACACACTCAAATGACTGCCATCACACGTACATGATCGGATTAATTCCCCCGAAAGTAATGACAGTTTTTCTCTCCGGCTATATATTAAAAGACCAGACAGAATTGTCCAGCTCAATAACCAATAAAGCTCTAATCACTGATTGATCCCTGAAGGAAAAGGCTCTTTTGCTACAAGTTCATGGCAGAAAAATGTTGGTAAAAAATATCAATAAAACAACTGACCGTCTTATTTCCTTCCAGCAGCTCCTGGGCTCTCATTGGTCGATCCAGGCTTGGCTTGCCCACATAAATATCGCTGTCTGCTGGGAAGGCCGTCAGGAGAGACAGAAGGGCTCCAGGGTTCAGGTAGTTATCATCATCAACATGACACAACCACCTGTGGAAATAAATACATAAAAAACTAAATAATAACATCACAAGATGCTTTAAAAGCAACATGCTTTTAGCGCCACTCAACGGCATTTCAAGTCAGAACTGTGGTGACAAAAACAACGTCACATAAAACGTGCCATATGTACATTCATCTGTTGCGGGGAAAAAACGAACACTCTTTTAGCGCCACTCAGTGGACATTTCACATCGAATATGTCATGAAACGTATAAGTCTTGCGAAAAAGTTCGCACAGGTACATTTTCGTCATGAGATCAGGTTGATTAAAACAGGTTATTGTAGGTTGTGAATTTGTAAAATAAAAGTAAAATAAAAAGTTAACATACATAATACATACTAATAGAAAAGAAAAAAAAACTGTAGCTGCTTTTGAAAATGAATCACAACATAAGTTCACATTATGTTAGTGTCCGACTCACTTTTTGTCAGAAGCCATGAAGTGGTCGTATTCGGCAGCCATCTTGCAGGATAAAGCTTGATGACTATGCTCCGGCGGGCAGTCAGTGACGATGATGTTAAATCCTGTGAGCAAAGACACATGCAGTGAGCTCAGGGCAAAGCTTCATAAGCTCAGATCAGTCCTGCAGAAGAAAGATGATCTACCTTCTGAGGAGATATCTTCATCTGGACTGTCTGTGAAGATGTACGTCTGTAGAAGTGAAACAAAAACAGAAATTCATGAGGCAAAACCTGCATATTAATTATGAAATGGTGCAAGTAACATCCAAACTCCCATTATGCACCGCTGCGAGGCAACAGCTGGTGCACCAGGAGGCCTCAGAGCATCTGTGTTCCCGGTTTTGCCATTAAAACTCTGGTTTGTAACTACCAATGTTGTCTCAAGGTGGGACGACACAACTGTTGCTTGTGTTTTTGGGTGAAAGTGTCTAAAAATTACCACTGAGAAAACTGGGTTGGAAAAATGTAGAAACATTATCAAACAAAAATATTATAAAATAATTATGTAAATGATTGTATGAGGTACTTTGAAGCCACTTAAAAATAGCCCAATGAACATTAAATTAACATTAAAATTAAAAGTAAACAATGGCAATGCAGTCAACACATTTTTGTGTGAGTGAGGAATTTAATTTATGTAAATATTAATTAGATATTTGATTTAATATTTTTATATTATAGATTTCATACTACAATAGCTTTTTGGAATATGAGTTCAACACATTATGTCAATGTTTTAATTGGATTTTTTTTCTTTTTTTGGATATCGTCTTCACTTACACAACATCAAATGAATAATTTTAACAAAAATGTAATTTTATATTATTTGTTTTTCAAAGAAGTCACTATGCATAAAAAGGCTGCATTTATATTATCAAAATTATCAAAAAGAAAAAAAAATTATTGTGAAATGTTATTCCTATACATGTGTATATATATATATATATATACACACACACACACACACACGCACAAATTGTGTGTGTGTGTGTAATATATATACTACAGTTTTTACTAAATAAAATACATTATAATATAAAAATATTATTATTATTATTATTATTATTATATAAAATATAAATTCAATTTTTTATTTGGACTAACATTTTTTGGTCATAATTTTTCCTTTTTTTGTCATAATTGTGTTGTCTAGATTGTGTAACACAACAATGAATAATTCCAATTACGAATTACAAAAATGTATAAGCCCTATTATTCAAAACCTAATCATAAGCCTATAATTATTAAAATTATTGTTATTAAACATAGGCTATTGAAAACATGACTTTTAATAAGTAGACTTTTACATTTACACATTTAGCAGAGGCATTTATGCATTAAACGACTGAAACAGAAACAAAAGCAATTCGTCATGAGCCAATAACATTCATAATATACAACGCCAGAATGTAGAATATATATAGGCCTATTACAATATAATTAATTAAGGTTTTCAGTGTCGTTTGTAACCACAAAACCGAATTTAGGTTATATAAAAAAGGTCCCTCAACCAACCGAGAGGAGCAGATTTAGGAGCCATTTCCTGCTAGACAGCGACACATCCTATCTGTGGTCAGCCGCGACCATATTCCTCTACTCATCTGTTTTCTCTCACACACACACACCTCACCCCTGCTAGAGCTTTTAATGTTCCCCATGATGCAGTGGAGATGTCACTCTGAAAGCTTAGCTTCATTACGACGTCTAGGTGCTCCAGATGGCTCATATCGTAAGTCTATGTGCGGTCCTTGAGTACAAGCGGAATAATCGAAGCGCGCAGATCAATGCCGCGGCCATCAAAGCCAATGGGCCAGAGCGAGAAGAAACGGCCCACTCAAACCCCGAGCTCCTTCATAAATCATAAGGGTGGATCTTTAGCTCTCATTTCGGATAAAGTGAAGCGGCTGATGACAGCGGCTTATAAAACTCCGTCTGGAGATACACAAAGGGTGAAGCGGCAGCACAACCGCCCATTAGCGGCATAATGAAGTGAAACCCGTAGACGAGGCGCCTACATTTTGTCTTCTCAACTTGAGAGGGAAAGAAATAAGCACAAATGGGATGAATGGAATAAGAAAAAGGCACACATTTTGGAAAAACACTAAGAGAGGCCCCTTAATGATGATGGACGATAAAAGCAGATGCGTTCAAAACGCTTTCTGATTATAATATTAAAGCCTCATATAAAGATACCTCACAAAAACAAACACAAAACAATATTAGTCTGTAAAAGTGCTCGATTAAAAAAAAATGTAACCGTGAAAAAAAAAAAGTCTTTGCTCGGATGAAAAAGTGCCGGACTTGTTGTTTCACACTTTGTTCCTGTTTCCTCAGCTTAAGACTTCCTCTGTGAAGACAGACTTCCGTTTTGTCATTGTTTCAAAATGCAGTCTGCGGCTGTCGCTTCCTCTTATTGGCATGGAGGCAAAGGGCACACAAACAGAAGCACCAAAACTGACAAGCACAAACAACATCCTGTGCTTAAAAACCCACTGTTGAAACTTGAAAAGTCATTTGAACGAACCCCTAATCGTAAGCATTAAACTTTGGGAAATAACTCTAATGGTTTGTCATACTTTCCAAAGAAATCAAATGTATGACTTTCGCATGGCAGACTAAATAAAATGGATAAAAAAAGGCAAAGACTTACACTGAACGAGAGACTGAAGCCATATTAGCAGACTAGAATATCAACCAGAACACTCTAGCAACCACTGAACAATGTCCTAACAACCACCTACACTAAAGATTCCCTAAAAAATAAGAATTGCACACACTGTAAAAAAAAAAAAAAATTGAGCCAACTTAAAATTTTAAGGCAACCAGCTTCAGCAGATTTTTGAGTTTTCTGAACTTGTTGTTTTAAGTTTATACAACAAAAAGTTGAGAATCTCCTATAAAAATTAGTTGAGAGAATTCAAAAATCTGCTGAAGCTGGTTGCCTTAAAATTTTAAGTTGGCTCAACTCTTTTTTTTTTTTACAGTGCAGTTATAAACTTGAATATATGACTTTTTTCTCAGAATTCCGAGTTTATATGTTTGGAAACGCTGAAATTCTGACTTTATATCTCATAATTTTGAAAAGAATCAAAAAGTCGAAAAAGTGAGATATAAACACACAACTGTGAGAAAAAAGTCTGGAAACAAAAACAAACGAACAAACAAAAAAAAAAGAACTGCAAAATGTAAACTCAGAATTCTGAGAAAAAAGTCAGAATTCTGGGGTTTATATCTCACACTTTATATCTCAGACATTTTTTCTTAGAATTGTGAGTTTATGCAGTATCTTGCAATTCTGAATGCACGCTTTTATGATAATTCGCTGTCAATTGAACCTTCACACAGAGCTTGATTACCAAAATTAACCTGCTGTCTTGTCTGTTGGCATGAGTCAGTTTCGAGTATTTTTTATTGCATGAGAACATGATGTGTGGTTTCTGTGAAGGGTCAATTGTGAGAAAAATGTCAGAATAGTAAGATAAAAAGTTGCAATCATGCGATTTTTATTTTGTGGTGGGGGAAAAAAAAAAAAAACAGAACTGCAAAATGTAAATGTAAAATGGGGGGGTTTATCTCAGAATTCTAAGTTTTTTTCTTAGAATTGCGAGTTTATAGACCCTTTTAGGGCCGACGTCACAATTACGTCACAGC
>JAFVLL020030974.1:0-25979 GCA_021397915.2 Tor tambroides
TATAATTTTTTTTTTCACATTGCACAACACTTTGCAGGCACCTTCATGACCCTAAATGAGAAATAGTCACACAACTTCAAGATAACCATCTTAGCTTAACCAATATTTCTCTCAGCTCAAAAATGTGTTGCAGGTCAAATTGACCAGGAACATTATATAAGGGCCAAACATGTTGATGTGTGATTACTAGGTGCATTTTTTTATTGGCAGGTTGGATTAAGGATCTGTTTTATTACCATCAAGGTGATAAATTTGAGTCACACCTGACCTGCAAAACTACAGAAAGACAGAGCCAGTGTCCTTATTACAAAGCCCTCTGTCTCCTGCCTGCAGGACATCCGCTGCCTCACAATGACGCACTGAAAGGGTGAAAGCGGTTGGAGATATTTATATCAGGGTTGTGTACATTAGATCATCAGTCTCTTCAGAATTTCAGATGACTCATAAAACTCCCTAGTTAACATCGGACCGCTCTGAATGAGTGTTTAGCAATCAAACAAGTACTTTTCCTTCTAAACAAGCTGTTCAGATTGATTTTTGAGGAAAACTTGTAAAGCTGACAAACACAGAAAGGTCAGCGCTGACGCTCCCATCAGGCTTTTGCCTGTCACTCAAACCTCAGGTGGGTAATTAAGGCTTTCGTCTAATTAATTCTAAGCAACAAAATACAGCAATGACATTCAGCGTGAAATCCCTGAACTTCAAAGTTGTCTTCTGGTAATTTCATGATGTGGCAGGAGATGAAGAAGACAACAAACGTGCTGGAGGCATGTCTCTTCAGAAATGCCAGGAGATTTTGTTCTCAAGAGATCCGTGACCTGCTGAATGCACTTGGCAGGCAGTCAAGGGCTCCGGATCAGGATAGGCAGCGATTACAGGACTGGGAAGATCTCAAAGACCTGCTGAGAGTGTGAAGTGTTCAGTTCTTAATGATTTCATAAAAACAGGTCTATACACCAGACGCCTTCCTTCATATATCTTCAGATATGTTTTGAGGAGGGACGACAGGCAGTACAACAGGAAGAGCGACGGAGAGCGAGACAAACAGGCCTCTGTGGAGAGCCACACGTGATGTTACGCTCCTCCAGCACACAAGCACTGGCATGCAAAACACAGGCTGTGAGCAGTACACTTCAGCAGACTGTAACCGTGATGTTATTTCATTTTCTGAATCCCCGAGCACATTGACAAAACAGCCACCGATAAAGGGATTTTTATGTTTACACAAGATTATCATATATAATATGAAATGTTTATAAACATTTTATTATAATAATTGTTAGCATGTTCCACCTTTATAACAAAAATAATATTATTATTACTGGATGATGAGGTTTAAAATTGTACAAGATTAATGCTAACGATGTTGCACCTTACCTCATAATGTTATGTCTAATTAATTTGAAATAATTATTGTGCAGTAGATGTGGGCTCGCTGGGCAGACATTAGTAGGAGTTTTCTACATTCAAGCCCTTGTTTTATAAGACATAGTGTTTCTGGGAAAGAAAAAAAGAAAAAAACACGTCGACCTGGATAAAGTGAGGAGACAGCAACTTAAACTAGGACAAAAAGTGTGAGGCAGAAGATGAGCGAAACGTAATGAAAGGAGAAACAGGTGTAATAAGTCGAGGTGAGATTATTCTGTATTTGGGCTTTCAGACGCTTGTCAAAACACGGCTTCTTGCTGTTGTTCTGAATGTGAGGAAACATCACCATAGTTGTTTAACTAGATTTACTTCAATTCTAGTTAAACTAGCAAAAGAAGGTTTGAAGTTTCAGTTGGTTTGAGGTTTTTGGAGATAATATATCTTGACCGCAATGTAAAACTTTAGAAAGCATCCTGCAAATACATAAATGCAAGTTTACATCTTTACCCTGACTGTTACGCTCTCATGCATAAAAATCACAATTTAGTATGCAAATAAAATGTTAAACATAAGGCCAATCAAAGCTGAAGTATGTAAATACCACAGTGATGTCATCGTTGTCGATTAGGTTTTAGATAACGAACTTTAAACGAATGAATGTCTGTCACGGATTGACTGGGGAACACAAAATAACAGATCCAAGTGCAGCTTTCTTACAAAAACAAAGACAAAAAAAAAAGAGCAAAAACACTAGCAAGAGGTAATCCACAAACACAGAATCCGAAAACACACACACACACACACACACACAAAAAAAACGGTGTAATACTGCAGCAACCAAGGACAAAGTGAGCATGGTATAAATAACAGTGAGCTAATAGTAAGTGATAAACAGCTGGAGGTAATGAAACAATCAGTGCAAAGGGTGATGGGAACTGAAGTCCAGAACAAAAACAATGATGCAAAATCGTGCCCTCTGGTGGCTATCAACCAGTGGCGGCTGCTGGTCTTTCAAAGAGGGGAAGCTCATTTTCGGCCTACATCATAAAAATTGTCCATTTATTTATATGTAAATTCTGCCCTACGTTCCTTTTCAAGAAAATGCTCTGTGACCCTGTCGTACCAACTAGGCGTCTTTTCCAGTGACTTGACCAGTGTCCTCTCAATGGCCAGCAGAGCTAGGCTGCTTAAACGGCCTTGGCCCATTGTGTTACGGGTGTAGGACTTGAGCCGCTTTAAACAGGAGAAGCTCCTTTCTACACCTGCAGATGTAGCTCCAATTGTTGCCACTAATGAGAACAGTTTGTAAAGCTGAGGCATTGCACTGTCCAACTCCATGTCTTTAAGGAACACCAAGTAATCACACAGCTTTCCCCTGTTACCCTGCAAGTCCTGATCTGAATACTTGGTACAACAGATAGGGAAAAGTAACAGGCCTTTTCAGCTTTCCTGGTAGAGCTGAAAAGACCTGTTACTTTTCCCTATCTTTTGCACTAAATCAGTCTTAGGTGTTGATCTGCCCTGCTGTTTAATTCTAAGTTTCTCCTCGTAAGGAAGAATTTCAAATGGCTTCGCCAAAATCAGGTCGACAATATTAGCACTGTCTGCCATCGTGTGCAGTTTGCTAGCTGGCTAGTTCACCCCTACGATATATGATATAAGATATATGAAACCATCTCACATTTACCCCTATGACGCTAGCCTAGCCTACTGTACGAATTAATGAATGACTGAACAAACGATCTAAAAAAAAAAAAAAAAAAAAAAAGATAAGATATGAGGAAATATGGAGATGGGTTAAACTAGAGCAAAGGGTCATGGTGTATAATTGTGTGAAATGTATGATGAAAATTGGCTAGCAATTTCACCAAGCAAATACCAAGAAATAGGTTGCAGCAGTTTGTCTTTCGACTACACTTGCAAAATCCGCTATGGGACTGAGCTCGAATAGCTTCAGCGTCAGCGACTTTTTACAGTACAAAATCGCTGTCAATCAAAAGGAGATGCAGTCTTTCGACAGACCCTCCAATCATCACGCAGAAGCCCGGAGTCCAGGCCAGCCCACTCCTCCATTCACCCCCAGAGACGCTGAGCGTCCGTGGGCGGGACATAATCGCAGCATTTATCCAATGACCGTCTAGTTTCGAAGCACTGAAAAAAACTGTTCAAAGCAGCCCCATTGAAGTCAATGGACACTAGGCTTCAACAGGGAAATACACTGTGACGCTACGGGAATGTATGAGAAGGAAATCGAGTCAGCCGACCTGCTATATGTAGCTGATTCTGAACAAACTCGTCTTCGAGATGAACGTGTTCTAACGCATTTTTAGTCAATAAAATGTTAACACAATAGTACATATTTGACCATTAATTTTTTGACATTACAGGGGAAGCCGAGCTTCCCTTGCAGTCTTAAAGAAATCCCCACTGCTATCAACCCCCCACTTAAGGAGCAGATTCAAGACGCTCCAGCAAAAGTCAAAGAAATCCAGGAGTGAGGTGGAACGGAGGCGGATCATGGGGAGGGATGGTGGGCCAGGCCCATGTAGTGGAAGAGGGCCCGGAGACAGAGAGCAGGAGGCCAGAGCCGGCAGGACAAACCAGCAAGGCTCCAGCTGAACAGCAACACCAGTAGGCAACCAGGGCAGAGCCAGGAGCTTGGCAGGTAGCCAAGGCAGAGCTGACGACCACCTCAGCGGAGCTGACAAGGCAGATGAACCCCATAGCAGCTCAGGCAGGACTGCAAAGTAGAGCACAGAGAGGTTAGTAACAGCCTTGATGGCTGTAACAGGACAGGCAGACAATTCAGTGACAGTCTCCTTGACCGTAACAGGGCAGGCAGACAGTTCAACAACAGTCTCTTTGGCCATGACAAGGCAGACTGAGAGTTCAGGAGTGGACGCCACCGCCCAGAGGGGAGCTGAAGTGGACGCCGCCACCTCGGGAGGTTCTGCAGCAGAAACCACCACCTCAGGAGGAACTAGAGCAGACTCAGTAGTGGACTCTTGGACTGGAACAAGCTCCGGAGTGAACTCATAGGGTTGAGTGGGCTCTGGAGTGAACTCTGAGGGCTCCGGACTGGGACGGCTCTGGAGCGGACTCTGAATGCTCCTGGACTGGACCAGCTCTGGAGTGAACAGTTGGTTATGTCTAAAATGAAAGTAAACAGCTGAGAGAAACGGATGCGTGCCTGTATATTTGATGGGAGCAGGTCTTAAAGGGACAGTACTAAACATGCTGCCGACTGTACTTAAAGGGATAGTTCACCCTAAAATTTTATTTCTGTCATTATTTACTCACTCACATGTTGTCCCAAACCTGTATTAATTTATTTATTGTGCTGAATCAGAAGATATTTTGGAGAATCTGGGTAACCAAACAGTTGCTGGTCCACATTGACTTTGATAGTATGGAAAAAAAATACTATGGAAGTCACTGTGGATCAGCAACTGTTTGGTTTTCCACATTCTTCAAAAGAGCATTTGTTTAGCAGAAGAATGAAACTCATTGAGGTTTAAAACAACTTTTGATTGAGTAAATGATGATATAAAAATAACCCTATTTGGTAACACTTTATATTAGGGTCTCTTAACTAGTTGCTAATTAGCATTCATATTAATAGAATATTAGCCATTTATTAGTAGTAATTAAGCGCATATTAATGCCTTATTCTATATCCCTAATCCTACCCAACCCCTAAACTTAACTACTTTACTAACTATTAATAAGCAGCAAATTAGGAATTTATTGATGGAAAAGTCATAGTTAATAGTTAATAAGTGTTCCCTATTCTAAAGTGTTACCGACTGTTTTTATTTTTGGGTGAATTATTCCTTTAATGTTAATAAAACCCCAAACACAAAGAGAAAAATCACTCACTACTCTTGACTGAAAAACTTTAATACAGTTGCTTTAATAGGAATCAGTCTATATAATGTTTTATTTTAATATTTGTTCATTCAATTTCTTGAATGCTCCTGCTAAATACACCTATTGTAGCCTACCTGAAAATAAAACACTGTTTATTTTATTTGTATATTGTGTGTATTTGTAATGTGTATCTTTGTTCTAATTTTTTAATAACAAAGATAAAATAATGACAAAGATTTTTATCTTCACCCACTTTGGCCTAAATATCGACCATCCTTTTTTTATATTTTGTTACCTTAAAAGGCTGTCTTTATAATAGGGAAATTAGTTTGGCTGTAATGCTCAAACAACTTGCAAAATAGAAAAACCAACATGATAAAGAATCGTGATAAAATCGTGATATTTCTAAAAAAAAAAAAAAAAATTGTGATATGATATTTTTGCCATATCGCCCACCCCTATAGCCGAGGGGGACCAAACCCATCACCCAGCCCAATCAATCCACACCCACCTACCCCCCCGGGTCCGCGATTGTGCCCTTATAACGCCATTTCGCCCCTGCCCCTCCGGAGGCCTGTGCAGGCCACTGCAGTGAGCTAATAGGTAAATGATAAACAGCTGGAGGTAATGAAACAATAATCAGTGCAAAGGGTGATGGGAACTGAAGTCCAGAACAAAACAAACAATGATGCAAAATTGTTCCCTCTGGTGGCTATCAAGGGCACACCAGCCACTGGCTGTGACAATGTCAATGGGGGATTTTGATACACCATGATAGTATTTGTTGTGCTCCACTGTAGTACTAAAAATGAACTTCATTACTGTATTACATGAGAATCTAATCATTGAGATTATTGAGAATGAGAGAAAAAACTAAAATAAAACATTCAGACACATTCTGGGTTATTATTAAAAACTAAATCCATAAGAAGCTTTTGTTATTTGAAATAAAATAAACTTTAACTGAAAGAAAATAAAATCTTAAAAATCTTAAACTTAAGCTAGTTGCGAAGGCAATGTGTGTCTCTTCCGTTTAGTTTAATTTGATGTACTAAAATAAGAAATAAGAAAATAAGAAAAAAATTCAATTGATAAAAAAACTACATAGACATTTAAAAAACAAAACTAATCTAATAAAAATGACAAAAACAACAAAATTACTAAAACTTTTACAAGAAAATATGAGAAAACAGAAAATAATGTAAACAATCAAAATATTAATAAAAATACTATAATATTAATACAAATATTATAATAGCATCTGAATAACACGCATTAAAGGCACACAGGAATGAGAACTTGGGTGAAAAATGTGCTTGAATGTCACAATGCAAAGCAGATCTAAAAATAACTTTGATGTTTTGCATTAAATCAGGGGTGAAAATGAAGCCTGAATGATGGGACACTGCTGGCTCGAGGGGTTCTGTGATCATGTGAACAGGGGAACAAGAGACTGGCCGCTGGATGAGCACATCTGACATCCCTAAAGGGACTCTGCCTGGATGCTGCAAGGCACAGACGAGCCGTTCCTCCAGCATCCGAGAGAGGAAACGCAATGAAGTAGGTCATTCACGCATAGATACGCACGCATGCACCCCCTCCCCTCCATCTCTCTCTCGCTCTCTCTCTCTCACACACACACACACACACCAGCTCCTCGCTCCTCGTGCTCCAGCAGCTTCCTTCAGGAGCACACAAAGACAGCAGAAAACACTCAGCCAGACGGATGGCAGAAACGGACTGTGCTTTTTCCACATGAGTGCAGGATGTAGAGCGTTTCCTTAAACAGAGCTGGAGTGCCGAGGAAACAGAGCATCCTGGTTTTTTGGGAGCTCAGCGGACGAGGGATGAATTTCTAGCCGGGTTGAGATCAGGACACGGCGTTTGGATGCAGGAACATGAGGGAGAGAGACAGCAGGGCACGGGCAGGTGAGTTCAGGAGCGTCCTGGAGTTCTCCTTCATCCAGCTCATCACTGACGTGTCTATTGATTTCTTTTGTTTGGAGATGCTTGGCTCACTTGCTGTGCTGAACTGTTTGATTTGCGCTGTTGGGCACATCGTGTGTTCATGCGCTTTTGTTGTTGTTGTTGATGTTTTCAGGGTCAGACGCTGTAGGTGTGATCATTATAATAACGCCAAAGCGTATGAAGTACAAAAACAGACAATAAATAAGGTGAAAAAGAGAAAGGAAGGCGAAAGAGAGTTGTAAAAAGTGGTAAAATATTGAAATGAATTAAAATGAAAAAATAATAAAAATGGAATGGAATGAGAATGATTTTAAAAAATAGAATTGTTTTATTATAAAGCAATTTTTTGTGCAATGCTGATGCAGTTTATATACATGGTGTTCGAATGTAAACATGAGTTTGCATGTTTGTACGTTGCGTATGAAATTAATGTGATTTGATAGGGAGTTCAGGTTAAAGGTCACCTTCAGGTGTTGACCTTATAGAGCCAGTGAGGAACAGATCGTTTCATCTATTAAAGAAGGCAATTATGATTACTATAGTAGAGAGCTTTTAAGATACATCAATATAGAGAAAGTGAATTGAAGAATTCACACTCGGTCTAAGATTTACATTCAGTCTGACAATGTATATTTTACGTTATTTGTATTTCATGAAGCAGATGATTTTACAACTCATTCCCTGGGGATCAAACCCATGACTTTTGTGTTGCTAGCATCAGTCTATGCAGAACTGAATATGCAACTGCAATTTAATTGATACGTTTAAATTTGATTTTTAAATATTAATTTTCATACAATTGGCATCAAATAGAATAAAATGCCAAGAAACTGCTTTATATGTCGTTTTAAATAATAAATTACATTTTTCAGTATGAATTACCCATAAGTTATCATACACAAAACATATATATATATATATATATATATAAAGAAAATATATAGTATTAATATATTACATGTATAATATATATTAACATATATAAAAAAATATTAATAAATTACCTTTATTTTTATTGTGATATATATATATATATATATATATATATATATATATAAAACGTATTATATAGTAATATTAATATATTATATTCATATTATACATTATTAATATATAATAAATATTATTATATAACGAATTCATGTCTTTAATTGTAGTGGAAAAAACACTGCATTTCCCCGAATGCTCTAATTTAAAAAGGCAAAGTCTTTATAATGGAGCTAATTAACATTATTACATTTTATAAGATGGAAAGTTTACATTCCTGCCCAATTATTGTTTTGCTGGATTCATGTGAATTTCTTTGAATTGCAATTCCTTTTCCTGTCATTCCAATTCTATATCCAGTATGTTAATCAATTCAAATTCCAACTCATGAACTAAAGCTGAGACCATTTCTAATTTCTGGCTTTTGCTCTACCGGTTGAGCTGAATGAAGGGCCAGGCAGAGCGGCTAGTGCAGTAGAAATCAAAGGCTGGCAATGACCTCTAGAGAAAATGAGAATGTTCCTGAATCAATTTCTCATTTGTTTCTCAGTCAGGGGTTAAATTGGGCAGGATAGCAGGGGTTCGGCTCATCAGAACTTCTGGTAGGTCATCTTAAGGTTGTCCGGCATCTTCATCGTCATCTGTTGTTGTTGTGGTTGTGCAGGAGGCTCTTGTTTCGGCGCGCTGTCACTATGCATGATGCTGATAACATGAGGCCTCATTCTAGGTCACTGCTTTATTCCCGTGAGGAGCGTGATTCAGTTAGTGCCCTTTGCTGTTGTTGAAATATTCACGAAGATTTGCCTGCTTCGTCTGAGAGCGTCAAACCAGGTACACGGCTAGGGAAATAGAGTGCTGACGAGAGGAAAGAAAAGAGGACACAGATGCTAGAAAGAGAGGGAGAGAGAGAGAGAAGAATAAACAGAGAAAGACAAATGACGCCATCAAGGAGCTCTATAATACCAGGAGAGAGTTCCTCGCCAGGATGCAATTCCTCTTGAAATGAGTTTGTGTTCAAATGTTTGTGTGTGTTTCTCAGTGCCCAGGTGGGGGTTCTCCCAGCGGGACGGAGCAGCGGGACGGGTGGCGCTCCGGTCGAGGACATGCAGGCGCTGTCAATCACGTCTCTCTCCGCCTTGGAGCTGGAACAGCAGTATGAGCTGATCGCTCCTTTAGGGAAGGGCACCTACGGCAAAGTCGACTTGGTGGTGCATCGGACACAGGGTGAGTCTGTGTGAAACTGAGGTAGTGCCGTTACGATTCTCTTTTTTTATGAATGTCCTGGCTGCTCCTCTCCATCCAATGGAAGTGAATGGAGTTGGAAGCTGTCAAGTACCAAAAATGACACCATGAAACTAGCATGCATATTTCAATGTTTAGGATATAATTATGTGAGACAAGCCAAAATTTAGATCACTATTCACTGAAATCTAAGCTGTAGCTATTAAATCTCATTCACCCTTGTGAAGGGTTATTATCATTAATTAAAATCAAAACTACATGCATAAAAAAACATTTTTGCTACTTAAAATAAACCTTAACTGAAACAAAATAAAATCAATATAATTATTGTTTTATTATTTTAATAATAAAATAATAAATAAATAAATAAAAACAATAATACTAAAAATTAGGCATTAAAAAAAATAAAAATTGACAAAAACAAAAAAATGAATAAAAAACTAAACAGAAAAATATAAAAATAAAAACAAATTCAAAATATCAATAGATTTTGAGCTTTACTTGATGAATAAACTGGAATAAAATACAATAAAATATAAAAAGACAAACTTATTTAATTTCAGATAAAATAATTGAAATAAAAAATCATAAAAATTACATAGACATTTAAAAAACTAATAAAAATAACAATCATACAAAAATAGAACTTAAAATTAAATTAAAACGGAAATAAAAATGGAAAATAAAAAATAAAAACTAATTAAAAATATTAATTAAACAGTATATCAATGATACTAAAACAACACTGGCCTTCACTCTAAAAAAATAAAGGTTATTGGCTTCAGTGTTTCCATGAAGGACCCTTAACACCCATAGAAACTTTTCATTCCACAAAAGGTTCTTTATTGTGGAAAATGTGTATTTAGACTATTAAAATGTTCTTAAAAACAGTTTAAGAACTGTTCACTGAAAGGTTCTTTTTGGAACCTAAAGTGTTTCTTTTGTGGCATCACTGCGAAAACCACTTTTGGAACCTTTATTTTTGAGAGTGTTGTGTGCATTCAAATATAGTGGTCTTGATGCATCATTATTTCATTCACCACTATTTTGTGTATTTGCAGGTACTAAGCTGGCTCTGAAGTACGTGAGTAAGAACAAGACGAAGTTGCGCAGTTTTCTGCGTGAGTACAGCCTGACAGCAGCGCTGGGCTGCAGCCCGTTTATCATCAAAGTTCTGAGCGTGTTGTTTGAGACGGAGGACAGCTATGTGTTCGGACAGGAGTACGCACCTGCGGGGGATCTGTTCGACATCATCCCACCACAGGTACCACAGCACCTCGTTATTAACACGACCGTCTTTATATCGCAAATCACATATTTAATCATGCATTTGTAGGTTTAACACCTGTAGCACTATCAAGAATTCGTCTGGGTTGTTTTTTTAAACCACAAAATTAATTCTATTTTTAAAAAATTTAAATTATTAATTAAAAATTAAATATTTATACATTCTAGTATTAGTTTACAACAGGGGTGTCCAAACTTATTTTAAAGGGGGCCAGATTTGACGATGTGGACACTCCGGGGGGCCGGATGCTTCTCCCTATACGACAGTAGCTTGAGTTTTGTTGAGGATGTAAAAATCTGTAAATATTGACAACCTTAAAAGTTTGAGTAATTATAATATATAGAATGGCTTTATGGTATTTAGTCTATCAACACAATTATTTTGTATAAATAAAAAAGCACAAAACTGCTTATAACAAAAATATCTGTAATTTGGCCTATATTTCATTACCACCTTACATTACATTCAGTTGGCCTGTATGTTTACATTAACAATATAAAATTTGCTATGAATATCCTACATTTCTGCCACAATACCACAGTTACGGTTACTACAATAAATCCATTGTAAATGTTGGTGATTTGTGGATTGAAAAGTATAACTGCATATTTGTTGCACAGCGTTTCTCCTGTTTTCCGCATCAGTGTTGTTGAGAATGTCAGTGCTGTTTCGTCGGCCTTTAAACCAGTTTAAATCACCGTGGAATCTGTGGTTTGCATCGGAAACCTCTGCTACAAACGCAAACGATTCTCACAGCGCTGTTTAGTGGTCATGTGATCGAGACATGTCAGCGAGTAAACGCTGGACAGCCCTGGTTTACAACAATTACTTTATGCTGGTTTTCCTAAAATGACTGTATTATAGTAATAAGAATCAAGGAGAATAATGAGAATATGTATCTTATATCTATATCTTTTTGAGATATTTAACTGAATATACGAGTATATGTTTCCTCTTTTTTGGACAATGTAGAAAACCAACTGTCTGTTTGTAGCCTTTAACCAGACTTTTTGCATTTTCTATGAATGCTGGGTATTTGAATTCTGCAGACTTCTGTGGAGTTCAACAGGCACATGCATATGATCCAGCTTTTGATTATGGAAAACTAGGTAGATCAAGGTCAACTGCTTACTCCCTTACAGATTAAGAGCCTGTGTTGTATTTCTCTCTGTATCTCCTCTGCTCTAAACTGTGCCTTTGTGTTTCCGTCTCTTTCCAGGCCGGTTTGCCGGAGGAGATGGTCAAACGCTGTGTTCAGCAGCTGGGTTTGGCTCTGGACTTCATGCACAGCAAGAGTCTCGTCCATCGGGATGTGAAGCCAGAAAACGTTCTGCTTTTCGACCGCGAGTGCCGACGCGTGAAATTGGCAGATTTAGGAATGACACGGCGGGCAGGCAGCCGGATCAAGCGGATCAGCGGCACCATCCCATACACCGCCGCCGAGGTGTGCCAGGCCTCGGTATCGGAGGGAATCGTGGTGGCGACGACCCAGGATGTGTGGGCATTCGGAGTTCTGCTGTTCTGCATGCTGACAGGAAACTTTCCGTGGGAAGCGGCGTTGCCTAGCGACGCATTCTTTTCGGAATTTCAGCGATGGCAACGGGGGGCGTTTCCTCCTGGTGTTGTTCCCTCCCAATGGCGGCGGTTTTCGGACGATGCGTTGCGCATGTTCGGTCGGCTGTTGGCGCTGGAGCCGGAGCGGCGCTGTGGGGTTAAAGAGGTGTTCTACTTCCTGAAATACGACCTGCTGAATCATCACCGCCGCAGAGCTTCCTGTAGGGCGTCTAGGGGCGGTTCCGCACGTTGCTCCGCCCACAGACACACAGAACCCTCTCCGCCTTCAGGCACTTCCTGTCTACGCCCCACCCCCCTCAAACGTAGCATCCTGTCTGAACCGCATTCTTCTAGGGAAGAGTCCTCCAAAAGCCCGTCGCCCAACCGTCAAGACAAGAGCAAAGTGATGCTGACCACTCCTATTGAGATTTGCGTATGAAGCCAAAACTGGATATAGCCGCAAAAAGGTAGCAATATTACTTCAGAACTACTATTGGGAAAATGTTTGCACAGGAATGACAACGTATTTCGTCATAGAACCACCGTAAATGTAGAAATAGCAAACTATTACATGGTGACTTTGAAACCTCGATAATTTAAACTAAAAGATGTAGCTTTTGGTAGCTCAGTTTAGCACTAGAAATTAATCAGTTTCACTAGGAAACCGTGGTGAATTCATTAAAACTGCTTTCATTTTAAAGGAATAGTTCACTCCAAAAAGAAATGGAAATTCTGTCATCATTTACCTCATGTCGTTCCAAACCCATGTGATTTACTTGAAACAGGGAAGAAATACTGTACGATGCTCCATGATGGATCCTGAAATGACATAAAAGTACCATATTCTGAGTCATCTAAAGCCATATGATAGATTTATGAGAAGAAAAGTCCAAAATTTAAGTCATTATTGACCGAAAAGTGCAAAAATTGTACCTGTAGGAGTACAGCAGCTAGGTCACTACCCTTAAAGGGACAAATTTGTACCTTATTTACCCCTAAAAGGTGCATATTAGTAGTAGAGTAGTTTATACTGTACTAATATGGACCTTTTATGGGTAAATTAGGTAAATAAATACCCCAAAGGTAAAATTGTTGCACTTTTTTTTTCTGAAAGTTGAAGGTCATTGACATCAGTTCTAATGTATCTCGATGTGTTGTATTTGAATTGAATGACCTTTAGAGATACTGCACGAGGGAAACATTTTCAACTCAGTTTTTGGTCTGTTTCTCACTCAAAGCTGATCATCATGTGGTTTTACAAGACTTGCAATATATTTTATACTTGTATAGACTAGTTTTATTGTGCTTTTTTGTCTTTCTTGGAGCAAGTGTTATTTTAGTATCATTGATATACTATTATTATAGTTTTTGATGATATTTTGAATCAGATTTAGTTTTTCAGATTTTCTGGTTTTGAGTTTAATTTTTGTTAATTTTAGTTAATTTTTAGCATTTTAGTTTTTAAAGATGTCTATTTATATTTAGTTTTTAGTTTTAGTTTATTTAATTTTAGCTATTTTAGAACTTCAACTTAAAAGTAAACGAAAATAAGAACTGGCTTGGCAACTTTTTTATATATTCAGGTAATGGATTTTTTATAGTTTTAGATTTAAATGACATGAAAGAAAGTAAATGATGCTGGATGAACTAAACCTTTAATATAAAGTTGCTTCTAGGGCTGCACGATTAATCAAAATAAAACCATAATTGGTTTAGTGTAATAATCAAATTTGAAAGGCTGTGGTTTAAATAAAATGAAATAGAAATAAAAATAAAGTACACTTATTATATAATTTTTAAATAAATTTTTGATTTTTAATTTTACAATGAAATAACGTTAATATTAGTAAAAAAAATTTAGTTGCATTTTTTTTGTTTAGTAATAATAATAATAATAATAACAAAAATTCTAAACAATTAAAAACAAAATAAAAATTACATTAATAAATAACACAATATGTTTTATTTTGCGGCCCCAATCACAATTTTTGATTTTTATCATAAAAAAAATGTAAACCACCCCCCCCGCCCCAAATCGCACAGCCCTAGTGGCTACCATATTTTCATAAGCACTTAACGTCCACTGAAACTCAGAGAAGCTCACTTAAGATATGAAGATACTGAACGCAATCGTTTCTTGGTGGATCATCATGTGAATTTCAAACCAGCCTATGACAAAATCATACATGTGCACCAATAGAAGAATAAGATATATTTTATACTGGATTTTTTTGAAGTTTTACGAGACAACCGGATGCCACGATCACCTGGAGACTGCCTGGAGGAACTTCCCAAGAGACAGAGGACATTTTAATCAGTCTTCAAAGCTTCCTCTCCTGAGTTTTTTAAGCGTAACTGTCTCTACAGATCACAGGGATTTTATTATGTCTCTTTGTATTTGATGTGCGCATTCAAACAACTTTCTATGAGATCTTTGAAGAAACACATCAGGAGCTGCTCGTTTTCCTGGGAGGTTTTAGATAAACAGTCGTGATCTTAACGGCTCAACTGAGACCAGTCTTCTGTGTTCTCGTATAATGGGTCAATTAGGTAAGCGAAGCCTCAAGGGATCGTTGGAGAACACGAGAGCATCTGCTCCCTAGAACATTGTGGCTGTGTTTCGTCAGGTAGTGCTAATTTGTAGCTTTTTTTGTATCAGAGAACAAACGATCAATTAACTAACTCCTACAGAGACTCTTTTTAGTCTTAAATTAAAGTGTATGTTTACATAGGATGCATTAGATATTGATTTAGGTGGTATAGAGCAGTTAAAGTCTTAATGTTTGAGCTACTTATGTTGCAAATGAGCACAAGTAATTAAAAAACAAACTCAAGGACAGATGAAAAGAAAAATAAAGCATAATCTGAAGGAGTTCTTTGTTGTAAGTACAAATGAGACAATAACAATCATAAAACAGTTTAATGATGGTGAATTTTGCTCCTTTTTTATAGGACTGTTTCATGGTAATTTATGGTTATTCAAAGAACCCTGGAATATCGACCTACAATAGTTGGTGTTTTCTATTCAAAAAAAAAAAAAAAAAAAAGAGTAAACATATATAAAACTAGATGTTATTTAGCAGCTGTAAGGATTGTCATACAGTCGTAGATTGTTCTGAATGATAAACAGCTAATTAAACAGATTAAATGCACTTCATCCTTCATCTTTTTCTTATTTGTCATGTGACCATTTGCAATTTAAAACTACATCAAATTCAGGGGACCTATCGCCACAACTTAAATAAATGCATGGTTGCAAGTTAAACATTTTGTGATTTAATTTACCCTTTTAAGTTGCAAACAATATTTTGATGAGTTTTGTTGACATAATAATGTTGATCATCACATCCACTTAATATTGTGTGTAATTTAAACTCAATTTCTGCATTAATTGATTTTTTTTGGTAGTATCTTACTGAAATTGTCTTGACAGCTTTGAAAATTGGGCAGTGAATTTCTAATTCCCAGCATGCTTTGCAGAGGACTGGATAAGGAGAGTAAAAGTTGAAATTAAGTGTTATTTTGTGTATGTTTTTACACTGAAAAAAAATGGGCATAGACATAGTTTTCACTGAAAAATTTGAAAATTTCAAAATTAATTACAAAGAAACAGTAAGTAACACATTGATTTAGATAAATTTTGAAGCAGAAAGACTGAAATATTATTTTCAGGTAAAAAAAAAAATTCAATACCCTATGTCCACTACTATGTCCATCTCTAAACAATATGCACTGAAACTATTATGGCTTCAGAAATGAAAACAGTTTAGTTCTAGCTCATCATGTATCATCTGCGGTAGGCCGAGCTCCCGTGGTCCGCTTTGGCAGCCATGTGAGCTCATTTATTACCTCCAACCATTTATCCTCTTCAGCATGCCATCACAATGTCAAACTGTTTAAATATAACAGCTTCATTAGGTTTTGTACTTGAGTGGTTTCATAGTGGAAATTATTTATGGTATGTGATTCCCCCCGTCTTACCTGCATTGTCCATTATCTTTAATCTGTATCCCTTAGTCTGAATGAAGTGATGTAATAAACATCTGTCAAAGATAAGAGGAAAATACAGAACATTACATAAGTGTAGCAAATGGTTTTCATAATTTTTTGAGGCTTTCCATTATGCAATATTACAGAGAACGTAGCATATTTATTGTGTGTATAGCTTTAATGAGATAATGGAAATATTCACAACATTACAGTATATAATGTGAATTTAGATATTGTAAAAATGTACAACTTTACAGAGAGGTACTGTAAAATGTAAATCTTTACAGTGCAAAGTAATGCAAATATTTACAGTGTTACAGTGAGGTAATGTAAATCTTTACAGTGTTAGAGTGAGGTAATATAAATCTTTACAGTTATAATGTAAATCTTTACATTGTAAGAGTGAGGTAATGTAAATCTTTACAGTGTTACAGTGAGGTAATTCAAATGTTTACAGTGTTACAGTGAGGTAATGTAAATATTTACAGTGTTATAGTGAGATAATGTAAATTTGTAATGTAATTTACAGTACTTCAGGGCTTTTTTCCATTCCTGTCTGTTTTGGATAGAAATTGTCTACCAGCCAATGACAGGGCTCAAAGCCAAAACTAATGAAGACACAATTGTTCACTGGATACTGTAGACACAAATAGAGTTTAAACTGGATCAATGGCATCATTCACCCGTCCCTTATTAACATTCCCTGACATTTCACTCAGTCTGTCACTTTATTGCATATGTCTTGATATCTGTGTGTCTTTATCACTACAGAAATGCAGTCTTTCATGCATAGAGATCTTTTAAAGGTGGTTTGTGTGTAATCATCTGAAAAGAGTCATGCATCATTAAAGATGTGAGATCTGCAGATAACTGACTCTTTTGCTCTCTCGCTGGCCTTTTCTCCCCGTTACTTAATTCATCTCTTTATCCTACTTTGCTTTGCATCATCTTTTGCAGCTTATCTGAAGGTCATTAAAATTAGGTCTCTCTCTCTCTCTCTCTCTCTCTCTCTCTCTGATATAAAACACTAATGAGTTGTTTCAGAGAGTAAAAGAATAAATGCACAATTAGACTGCGGGGAACTAGAAAACTAAGTAGACTGTAGATGCTACCAGCCTGACAAAGTGAGAGAGTGTGTGTGTGTGTGTGTGTGTGTGTGTGTGTGTGCGCGAGTGTGTGTGTGATGGCGGTAATGCTTGGGAGCTCATTAAGTTGTGGTGATAAGGGGTGTTCAGATTCAGTCACAAGGGAGTTCAAGAGAAAAAAAAAGAATGAAGAAAAAGAGTGAAGCGAATAAAAAGAGGACAAAATGCAGATAAGGGCAGAGGACCTCATTTCCAATCCTTCAAATATCCCTCAGTAATGAAAAGCATGCAAATGTGGAATAAAACAGCAGGGAGTTTTTCATCTCTCTGGGGGGTTTTCTAGAACCAGTGGGAACAATTTACAATTTATGTTTTGTCAGTTCAAACTATTTTGTCCTGAAGATGTCCGTTGTAATCAGAAAAGTATTTCTTTGCCCTCTAGTTTTGCCTTTATCTACAAAGTAGCTACATGATAGCACAAACTGTAAAGACAAACATCACCATAAAATCAAAGATAAGCAAATATATTTGCATAAAGACTAGCCTATACAGTTTTCTGCATTAAGAATATTTTCTCCAACACATTCTCACAGTAAAAATATACAATGATTACAAAGATTCTTCAGCATAAATTAATGGAAATTGCAAATTGCTTATGCAAATGGTGTTCAGTTAAAATAATAATAATAATAAATCTTTAAAGAGTCCTGAAACAGGTTATTTAATTTATGTTTAACTGTAAATACTGCATAAAAATAAAGAGAAGAATAAAATATTTTTCTAAATAAATATAAATAAAAAATAAATATTGAGGAGATGCATTATATTTAAAAATCTATTATTATTCGTATTAAATATTAGATTTTAATATATTTTTTGTAAAAATGTACTGTACGGGAAAATTGTACAATGATAATGATTTTTTCAGCGTAAATTAATGTAAGCAAACTGCATTACAGTAATGGAAATTAAATAATTTTGCATTATGATAATGAGAATTCAGCGGGAAAATGAGTTCAATTAAAATAAAAACAATTTTTTTTTTAAAGTTTCAGGTTTTATTTTTTAAATAGGTTTAACAGTAAGTATTGCATAAAATTATAGAATAAAAGACAGAATAAGAGACATATTTTCAAATAAAATAGAGATACATTGTAACGCTTAGTATTAAATACATGCATTTAAATATGTATTAAATATATTTATAAGATATTATATACGTAATTCTTGTATATAAAATTTTTATACTGCTAACTAAAAAAGTAAAAAATGTTAAACAGCATTTATACTACTTGAGAAGTGAAAAAAGTTTTTTGACATCATAATACTTTATCTGAGAAGTGCTTAAAGTCCTGATCTCTTTGTTCACGGTGTGAAGTCACAGTTTTGCATTTGAATTCCTTATTAAACTGCTGAATATGAAAGTTGAATGCTTTTATGAATCAGGTTAATCAAAGTCAAGGGCATACTGTCATTCTCACCCGGTTCACTTGAGAAAACATTATTGATTGGTTGCAAATGATCTTTTAGTTCTTACACGTAAACATAAACAGACATACAACCTTTCTTTGACCTTTCGAAAGTTTTTCTTTGACTTCTTTTGGTCTTTATCAGTCAAAGCTATCTGTGTGGATAATTAACTTTTCAACCCAACACAGTCATACACAAAGATTCATTATGCAGCTTAATCAAAGTAATTAAAACTCTGCAGATGATTTCTGCTCAAGTTGGATCCGCTAGAGACCGAAGCCGACACACCAATGCACGCAAACACACTCATCATGAGTCTGATAATGGAAAAGTTGTTTGTTTATCTCACTTTCGCGTCTTTAACAAGAAAGTAATAAGTAATGTGATATTCCACCTCACCAGCAAGGCTATTAAACGACCGTCTGAATCAAACTCAAAGCAAAATACACACAGCTCAGATCCTGCAGCGCTCTGCAGAGGATGGTGTTAACGCTCTTTCACACACAAATGAGCCGACTGTTGACACATTACAGTACAGTCGTATAGAAATAATGTTCATGCGCGATTTTTTAATGGCTTTGAAATATCGTGTGTTCACGAAGACTGTATTTATTTGATCAAAAATACAGTAAAACATAATAATATTGTGAAATATTACTACAATTTAAAATATAGTTATTTTCCAAATAAATAGATTGTAAAATGTAATTTATTCCTGTGATCAAAGCTGAATTTTCAGCATCTTTACTCCAGTCTTCAGTGTCACGTGATCCTTCAGAAATCCTTCTAATATGCTGATTTGCTGCTCAGGAACCATTTCTGATTATTATCAATGTTGAAAATAGTTGTGCTGGAAACCATGATACATTCTGTTTTCGAGATTCTGAAAGAAAAGTAAAAAAAACAGCATTTATCTCTTTGAAATCTTTTGTAATGTTACAAATGCATTTACTGTTACTAATGTATATATACATATACCATCTGATACCATACCATACCACACCATAATTTGTAAGTATGCTTGATTGTAAACTGTTAATTTAATGCAATAAAGTGACATTTAATATTTCCTAGTTTACTATGCGCACATAGGCGACCACACACACACACACACACAAATCAGGGAGTGAGTCTGAAACATTTCCATGGCAACCACTGCAGACAACTTCCAGTTTTGGTTCGCAGATGTATTTAATAATAATCTCACTTTCCCGTCTCCATTCTTTCTCATTCCCTTGCAGATTTTCTCTCGTGACGGTCTGAGCAATCCTGTTACTGTCACAGTGAACCATAATGAACCTTTACACGTCGCAAATCAAAACACCCTGACACATTTGGCTGAGAAATATTTCTGTGTTTTTTGTAGTTTTGGAAGCATAGCTATTATTCTTGCTCATACCGTAAATTCAAACACTAACACTTTGGAGCTCAAATCATGAGGTTCGATCAGATCAGCTATATAAAGTTTTCAAGCTTAAATTATTTTATTATTCATTTTATTATCAAATTTATAATTGTCATCTGACGAGAAATAAAAAAAAAAATACAAATGACATTGACATTCTGAGTGATTGAAGCCTGTGTAAGCGTTTGTGTGATAAAGTCAGCCGAAGCTCCTCCGTCACAGCGAGCTGAACGCTTTTCCCATTTCTTCTCTCTCCATTTCCTCTTATCTCTCCTTCACTTAGCTTCAGCATTGTTATTTTGCATCCTTTAAGAAACCGAGGCATGGCTATAGAGTTAGTGAGACCTCAGGGGATGAGAGAGAGAGAGAGAGAGAGACGGTGAGCACATTTGTTCTGCTTCCTCACACATTCGGAATGTCGTTTTTCAAAATTCCATTTCATTAATCTGAAATTGCGTAGAGTCATCAAAGACCGTTTACTTTATCAGGAAAAGAACGTTTCAGACATTTTAAATGGCTCCGTATCTGTGTTTCCTAATAACCAGGTGGGGGGAAAGAAGGAAATAACCGTGAAGGTTCCTACGTGCTTTAATGGCCAAAGTAAGAAATATGGGATTATTTAAATCTTATTTAAACTTGGGGAATGAAAAATTTAAAACATATAAATGTTAAGATCTAAAATTTCAGATAATATTTTTATGTTTCTAATATAAGAAATTAATACTTTTGTTCAGCAAGGATACATTAAATTGATCAAAAGTGACACTAAAAACATTTATAATGTACAAAACATTTCAAATAAATGCAGTTCTATTGAACTTTCTATTCCTGAAAACAGAAACATATTACAGTTTCCACAACAATATGAAGCAACACAACTGTTTTCAACATAGATAATACTACAAAATATTTCTTGAGCGGCAAATGAGCATATTAGAATGATTTCTGAAGGATCATGTGACACTGAAGACTGGCGTAATGATGCTGAAAATTCAGCTTTGAACACAGGAATATATTACACTTTACAATGTACTCATATAAAAAACGGTTATTTGAAATTGTAATAACATTTCATCATTTTACTGTTTTTACTGTATTTTTAGTCAAATAAATGCAGCCTGGGTGAGCAGAAGAATCTTCTACAACATTAAAAATATTACTGACCCCAATTTTTGAATAGTTTAAAAGTGTCTGCCAAATGCGTAAACTGCCAAATTATGCAGACGGTCAGATGTTCTTGCTTCCACTGAAGCTCTCTGGATCATCTCAGATCATGGAGAACATGTTCATCAGGTTTGGTTCATGTAGCTCCAGAGCAGTAAATTTCACGACAAACACACTAAATACTAAAACAGTCATGTTAATGTTTATCTCGACTCAAACTGTCAGGCTTATAACCGATTCCCACTGTATATATATCTCTCTCAAATAAACACACACACACAAGCACATTTTGCATTTTTTTCCCAAAGTGGGTTACCCCAGATATTCAGGCTGTTTTTAGATTCCCCAACCCAACAGTATGTGCTTCTTCTGAACACATGCTGAAGGTGTGGACGTCACTTTATAGTCAGCACTGACGTTAATGTGCAATCTATACCTTTCATTGGTGTAATGTTCCTGTGCTCCCAGGAAATATATATTTGTTATTTCTTTGTATAAATAACATGCAATCATGTACAGCACGTCAACATAATGTCACAAGCACGTCTATACTTGGCATTTAATACTGGTTTTCAAGCATGTTTGGTGTTCACCGAGTGGCCGTCTAGTGTTCAGTCACTGGAGCTTTTGTTGGTAATACTGTATGTGTAGTGCAATCGATATTTTTGCTCTCAAGATGTGACAAATCATTGGCTACGATTGTTTCCACATCAAAAGAAGTGCATCAGTTTGAAATCGATTTTGTTATAGACTGATACACTGGAAAACGTTTACTTCAAAGAACAGTTCACACAAAAGTAGCAATTCGGTCATTATTTAGTCATCATCATGTCCTTCCAAACCCATATAACTTTCTTTCTTCAGTGGCACATTCACGTTTGTGTACATTTAAATATGCCACACGAGTCTGACATCAACCGTGGGAATCCAGTGACATTAATCCAGTATGTTTATGGTGATTTTTTTTGGAGTTTTTGGAGCTGAAAAGGATGGACAACTCTGTATTCCTTGAAGGAAATACAAATGTGTTTAGAATAACATGAGTTATGCGGGTGAGTAAATGATGACAGACTTTTCATTTTGTGTTAACTATTTATTAAAATTATGTTTGAAAAATAAATAACATCTATATTAATATAACAACATTAATATTTACTATAATACTACCTTTACTATAATATTTACATTTAAGATTACTATATTTTAAGTTAGCTTTTTTTAGTTTTTTTTTAAATTTTAATTAAATAAAATACTATGAAATTCTACGTATTCAATATCATTTATGTTATGTTAGCATTATACAATCCATAAACTATTTAATATTAATATTATTTCATTGTAGTTTGTGTGTGTGTGTTTATGCTAGCTTTTTATTTATTTTTAAGTTAAATAAGTTTTTTTTTGTAATATTTTTACATTTTCCTAAATTTTAATATTTTAAATATTCTTAAATTAAAAATTATTTTATTCTTAAAAAAGTTCTCACATCCTCCTTTTATTTTTGATTTTATTGGTCTAATCGGATGTTGACAATACAAGAATTTAAACTCTGATTGAGATATCCAACCCTCTGTTTTAGCATTTGTTAAAAATGACAATATCTCAGATTGATAAGTCTTAGTAGGGTCACTAGGAAGTTTCTTATAAAACCTACTATTCTGTAATTGTGAAAGAATTTCCTCTTGATATTTTTTCGTATCTTGAACTACAATAGCCCCTCCTTTATCAGCAGGTTTTATAATAATACTTGGGTCACTTATCAATTCAGTCAATGCTTTTTGCTCATTCAATGTAAGATTATGAGAGATTTTATTACTAGAAGAGCAAATTTCCTTTAAATAAAGAAAATAAGTCAAAATGATAATTGATTAATAAATGATTATATGTATTTTATCTGCTCCATAAATAATTCTAGATACCTTAATTGAATCATAATTCTAGAACTTATAATGATAATCAAAATATGAAATGGTAATACTAACTGTAGGACATCTTATCATGATTTCTCATCAAACCAGTGATCCTTACATCCCTAATGTACATATTGAAACCTTTGGCATGTTCCTGTTCCTTACACTTAGAACCGAAGTCCAAATGAATTGATCCAGATTTCTCAAGGTTCCACGTTTAAGCTTAATTTTGAGTCTCAGCACTAATGTTTTTAATGGGAATCTAGATAAGTATATAGGATAACATTTTAACTTTGAGAGTAGTCTTTATTTATTTATTTTTGACTACAATTGGTTGAAATTCCCCTGACTTAGGTTAGAGTTAACCATACCTGGGGTCGATAATTGAAGCAGGTAAGAGCCTGAAATGATCTCAGTTGTCAGTCCTCTATATCAGCATTCAGCAGTAAAAATGATGAGATTGAGATTCTGCTGGTTAGAGCTAGAGCGAGTGGAGTATCTGGGCAAAAGCCTACTATATTCCTTAATTCATGCATTTTGAGAAATGGACAGATGTAATATATTATCATTACAAATAATAAAACTTGACTTTTTAGAGTAATTATGATTATGATTGATCTGATGTGACCCTCAGGGGGCTTCAGCAGACACACAAGGGGGACCTAATACATCTTAAAATTATTTAAGTTATATTAATGTAATAAGCCTATTTGAAAATAAAAAATAAAATAAAGAGGGACCATAAAACTGTCCTGTAGTTTTCATTCAGTGCTGTCCTGATGAAGCTCTCATCTCCATCTGTTCCACAGACTCAATTATAACTGAGCCACACATGATCCTGCTGAAGTTTCCATCCTCCTGGATCTCCTGATAGTGATGGTTCTTGTTCATGTGTTTTGTGATAGAGTTAAAGTTAAACTGTTCTTCAAGAAGATCCTCCAGATCCTGCACAGCATCTTCTACACATTGAGGAGCTCAAACACAACTATTGCAGAAGCTGCAAACGTTCCCTGATGCTCAGAGAGGAAACCCTACATTAAATCAGATCACCTTTATTTCTATAGTGCTTTATACAATGTGGATCTGGTTTGCGTTCACACTGGCCCGGTGTTGTGTGTCAGATCAGCTGGTTCGGTGTGATGTGATGTGGACGGTCACTGATGTGATCGCAGGTCATTAATGGCTCGTCACAGCCATCGCTGAACCTCATTAATGATTCAACACGTGAAAGCGGATACTACACCTCAAAAACCCTCTTAGCCTCATTCATATTTCATGGAGTCATTATGATGGTTGAACCGGATCATGGTGAAAAAGTGTCTGAGATTCTGCTGTAGTGTTTATATCGTGGTAGATTATTAGCAATAACATCACAGCTTGCAGGTTTGGACTGACTTGAGGAAATAATCATTTAATGTGTGTGTGTGAGAGTGTGTGTGTGTTTGTATGAGTCTGTATGAGTGTGTGTGAATGAGTGTATGTGTGTGTATAAGAGTGTATAAGACTAATATTTGAGAACAGTGGCTCTAAGTTCAGATGGTGGTGCAAGAAGAAGATTTGGTAGCGCTGGGGGTGTGGTATTAAAAACAAAAATAATTTAATCACAAAAATACTATTGTTTTGCATTAAGAAGTGCAGTTACTAATAATATTACATGTTTATTTCTTGGTAAAGCACATTTGACAGTAAAGCACTGAGCTGGAGTTGGGAAGCATACAAAATGTACTTTTATTAACAACATTAACAGTTATATGAAAAAATTATATATTCTACTCTCATTAAATGTACTATTATTCTTTTTATGGTATTATACTGAACTGACCGACAACTTAAGTGATTATAAAAGGAGCGCTCTTTACTTTGTGATTCAGTTGCAAATTGAACCAAAGTTGTGATTTTTCCTACTTCATGCACATGAAAAGTGCAAAACTTTGACAAAATTTGATTTCGTGATGATTTGATATTTTGTAATAGTAATTTTATAATATCAAAATATAAAGCAAAAAAAGTGGAAATGAATGAACAAGTCAGTAAGTGCTCCTCTGCTGCCATCTACTGGTTATAGTGGTCATTTGATATCTTTTGTTTATTTTATTTTAAATAAGTGTTTGTTTACCACAAAGTATATTTTGGTCAACAACATTTAAATTAGATATGTTTTAAAACTTTAAAGTGCTGGAAATAGTTGTGAAATTTTCTCTCTCAAAAGGTTGTACAAACACTGCAATGAATAACATTCGACTATTTCTGCCACAACACCATGGAAGGTCTTGTTTTCTACATCAGCGCTGTCTGATCTGTTTCTAACAGAATTCTGTGCAGAATTTGAATGTTTCTCAGTAGATCTGGCAGCAGTGTTACTCACTCTGCGGTGAATTCAAGCGCTTCTCACTGGATTTGGCAGCGCTGTGCTGTAACAGTGTCAGAGATCAGTATTGGTTCCTGAGTAAACCTGTTCTGAGCTTGGGCCAGTTTGCTTGCGCTGATAAACGAGCTGATAAACGGTCCGCAACTAACGACTAGCGCGGTTTCATTACGCTTTTGTTTTGTTTGCCGTTTGATGTTTCTCATATGCAACAGAAATAGGGCTGCAGCGATTCATCGACGTCATCGATTACGTCGATTATAAAAATACGTCGATTAGCATGGAGTGCGTCGATGCGTCGCACCTTTAGCCA
>JAFVLL020030975.1:0-53832 GCA_021397915.2 Tor tambroides
TTTTTTGCACCCTCAGATTCCAGATTTTCAAATATTGTCCTATCCTAACAAACCATACACCAATGGAAAGATTATTTATTCAGCTTTCATATGATAAATCTCAGTCTCGAAAAATTGACCCTTATGACTGGTTTTGTGGTCCAGGGTCACATATTTCAAATAGGCAAGTATGTATTTTATTTTGCCAATTCATTTTGTTTTGGTAAGGTAAAGGACATTATTTTGCTTCTGTAATGAATACAAAATGTGCTTAATAACACAGTGACTTAAATCAACAAGAAACTTGACACAGAGGGCACATAGCATGAGGACCCAATTAAATAATTAAATCCAGACTTACAAAAAAGTGTGTGTGTGTGTGTAAGCATAAGCTTTTTGTACATTTTTGTGGTTTTTGTAAAATAAAAGCTCAAGGATCTGAACATTTGAAAGTGAAGAAATTAAGACATGAATATTAGTATTGTAACTTGTGAAAAATAAAATGAAAAGTAGCCTATTTTTTTTATTAAATATTCCTTTGTTTTTTACATTGTAATTGTAATTTACAACAGTAACATATTTCTTAAAACTAATAATAATATTAAAATTTAAGGGGGTAGCTACTTCAAGAAAGTATTTTATGTCTGAAAAGCATAATACAGGTTTACATGATGAAATAGTGTAAGGAATCTGGCGGAATGTACTTTTTTATTTGGTTGCAATAAACCCACAGAAGAAGAAGAAGAAGAAGAAGAAGAGAGGCCGTACGGCTGTGTGACGTCACGCGAGCATGGCGGCACGTGAGATGTGCGCGCTAGCGATAAACATTCACTTATGAATAAAGTGCGCAAATGAGTCATTATGAGATTTCGCGGCGCTGAATGAACGCAGCACACCTACACGAACTTTAAACCGATCCTCGCGGCAGAAAATGCAGCAGTAGATGCGTGCAGGTTCTCATAGGATCCAACTAAACAAACACCGCGAATATTCTCATCATCCTGAACGTTTCCAGCTGAAACAACGAAGATCTACGTGATACTACCGTAAAGATGGAGTATATTAAAGAGGAGAGTGAAGACGCCTGTGATTTTGAACCATGTAGCGTGAAAATTGAAGAAACTGAGGAACAATTAGGTTGGTGTCCATTCTTGATCTTTATTTTTCATTGAATACTGAGGGACACGAAAGTAACTTTTTTCCTCTCATCTCTTTCTCTCTCTATTTACAGCGTTAGAGAAAGTTACTTTTAAAACTAATGCATTACAATATTGCGTTATCCCTAAAAAAAAAAAAAAAAAATTAAGTTACTTTTGTGTTACTTTTGCATTACTTTCTCTCATTTGGGCTGGGCTTGCTTGTTGTTTTTAATATAAAATTCTATTTTTGTCGAATGTAAAACCATTTCACATCAAAAGTGAAATGAATAAGCCTCAGGCTGAAGGAAATGTAAATTCACACTCAAACAAACCTTTCATGAAGAATAGGACAAAGGATAAGAAAGTTCAACACTTTAAGAATATCAGCAATTAAAAAAAAGAAAAAAAAGAAACAAAAACGTTATGTTAATCTTATGTCATTTTTACTTATTAGTATTTTGGCTTTCACCAGAAAGTGATTAACAATTAATATCAGCCTGGTTGAGTTGACCAGAATGACCATTTCTTCACAATAATATTACGGTACCTTGTATATGATGACTATAAACCAAATACACACCCTTGTTGAAATCACAGGTTTCTGAGATGTAAAAATTCAAGATGCATAATGTCAGATCCTCCAGGATTTTCCCCACCTAAAACAGTTCTATAGGAACTACCAGTGACGTAAGTGTACGATTGGCCAAATGCATATGAAACACCGGTTACCCGACATTTTTAAAAAGCCATGTAATAATATTTTCTCCATGAATATGGAAAACAGCGATAACGGCATTTACATGTTGTCTACAGCATTGTGTTCTTTTCTCAGCCTCGACGATACCACTGCAAGCTGTCATAGGAGATTTTGTCTCTTAGCCCAACTTTTTGCTCTTTCAGTCACGTAAATTGTGCATTTATGTTCCATCTCTGTTATCACAAAACCCAAGACACACAACAAAAACAGCTCTGATCACAGCGTCCTCCATTCACTGGTTATTGATGATGCTTCAGAGTTCCCGCTGCTGGTGCGAATGCAACCAGGAAAACGGTCCGAGGGAGAAATTGGTTCTCTATGAACCACCATGCTGGATAGTTCCTATAACTGTTCCTATAACTATGCGGTGTGAAAACCCCATATGGTCTCACGAAACCAAACTGAATGTTTGGGCCATATTTGGCATGAAAGTGATTGCTTATTACCCAAACAACACCACACCAACATAGCCACAATGAAGCATGCTGGTGCAAGCAGCTGGGACTGGGGCAGCAGACAACACGGAAGGAATCATGCCAAATACCAGATCATTTTGGCTCAAAACTTGCAGGCTTCAATTAAAAATCTGAAGATGAGGATGACTTTCATTTCTCAGCATGATAAGAATGGTCCAGTCTGAGGCCACGTCTAAATCCAGTCTAAAAACCTGTGGAATGGCTTGAACAGTCAGTACACAGGAGTTCCTTCTCAATATGATCAATCTGGAGATCTGCTGCAAGGATAAGTGGTAAAAAAAAAAAATAAAAAAAATTAATCAAGATGTGCTAAGTTGATATGGTCTAATTCAAAAGACTGGCTGCTGTATTAAAAGCAAAAGATGTTTCAGCCCAGTATTAGGTGTACCCTTGTGCAACCTGGTCAATTTAAGTGTTGTATATGTTTTTCCTTAAAAGTTTCTTGCATTGATAGTGGAAAAATGTTCTGACATTATTAGGGGCCAAGCACCAAAGGTGCATAGGCACATATTGTATCCATTGGTCGTCGTCTTCTTTCTCTAGGAGTCTGTGGCAGCCCATAGCACCGCCTGCTGGAAAGTTATAAAATTTGGCACACAGATAGAGGACAGTCTCAACATTAAGCATAGCAATTTGGAGTCTCTAACTTTTTTCTCAATATTTTTCGCAATTTTTAATAGTTTTAAAAATATACTCTTTCAGAGTATATTGGTTTGTCTGATTTTCACCAAAATTGGCTCAGATCATCTTAAGACAATGCTGGCAAAAATTTATGGAATTCAAGTTGATTAGTCAAACCGTTCTCGAATAACGTGCAAAAGAATTTGGCGAAAGCACGCCAAAATGGGCGCGAGGCTATGTCTCCACAATGCTTTAGCACAGGGGTCTCCAAACTCGGTCCTGGAGGGCCGGTGTCCTGCAGAGTTTAGCTTCAACTCTAATTAAACCCACCTGAACTAGCTAATCAAGGTCTGAAGGCCATTGCACACTGAGATTTTTGCATGAGTTTTTTCGTTTTTTCGTATTCCCCATCCTTTCCTATCAAAATGCATGCAACGGATGCAAAAACGCAGAAAATCGAACCTGATCCAAATTTTTTTTTGACGGACGAAAGTTTCGGAGGCAGTGTGCAAACGTGATTGACACAACGTGAGGTCGTATTTATTTTTTTAACGTGCGAAAATTTCGGACTCAGTGTGCAGAGACCTTTACTAGGCATACTAGAAACTCCCAGGCAGGTGTGTTGAGGTAAGCTGGTGCTAAACTCTGCAGAATACCAGCCCTCCAGGAATGATTTTGGAGTTTCTTGCTTTAGCGTATTGAGACCAAACTTGGTGTGTTATAATAACCATGATCTGAGGCTACCTGCACAGTTTCGGCATAGTGCCACCTAGTGGTCAGGAGATAAGAAGTTGGCTATTTTTGATTATAACTTCTGAATGGTTTGGCCAAATATCACAAAAGTTTTTTTTTTCTCTCTCTAAGATTCGGTGCAGCATGCTGAGTTTTTTATTTATTTATTTATTTTTTTCATAAAATGCTATATTTTACAAACACATTGGCGTATTGTTACAAACCTCAGTATATTAAATTTCCAAAAATGCTAATAACTTATGAGTATATTAACCTATTTTAATGAAACTGGTCTCAATATATTCTTTGGGTCATGCTGAGAACATAAATACCAATTGTGCCATAGTCAGCTGAACTTTCTTTTAGCCAATTTGATTTTCTTAAAAAACCTACTTTTTTTTTTAACTCCTAGATCGTTGGTCCGAATTTAACCAAATTTGACCCAGAACATCTTCAGACCATGCTGGCAAAAAGTTATGGATTTGGTGTCAATATATGAAATGGTTATTGTGAATTACACATCAATGAATTAGCTGGAATGATGCCAAAATGTCTGTATTTCTGCAAAGCTTTGACATATTGACACCAAACTGTGTGTGCCATTGTCACCTCACACTGACCACTCCGCATTGAGTTAATAAGAGGGCCACCTATTGGCCAAAAGTGATAACCCATTAAATCATATTAGTAGTGCTTGTATTTATGATTTTTCAGAATTTTTTTTTTTTGACTAAAATGGCATCAATAACTCATTGTTGCAGTTGGTGTGATGTTTGCTGGCTTGTTGCTTTTGTAGTGCTTGGCCCTTGTTGCTTGCAGCTATATTTTTACTTGATTTATTCATCCTAATAAGCTGCAGTTCTAACAGGGATTTTTTTAGACACTGTAAATGAAGACTGGATGATTCTAATAATTTTTTCAGTAAGTTTACATGTATTTGGTTGATTCCCACTAACATGACCAACTGTTAGAAAAGTATTACAATTTTTATAATATTATAATAATTTTAAAAAGAGGTGCATGTTTATGCAACTAGGATATTCATTCATTCATTCATTCTTTCTTTAAAACTTTTTATGTGAATTTGTGTTTTATTTAATGATCATTCTGTGTGTCGTTGTCATTTATTCCTGGTTAAAGTGGCATGACACTCATGGATACAGGCTGTGATAATTTTTTGTGAAATCTGATCATCTAAAATGGCTGAAAAAACGGACTTTCCTAATGTAATTTGAGGAAATGGTTTATAATTCAGTTAGCATAGTTTATAAACAGAGTACATATTACATCATCATGAACACATAATAAGATTTACAAAAATACATTCTTGCATTAACAGACAAGACCCTGCAGTCGCTCAAAAGGGTTTTACTGTAGAGCTGTTTCAACTCTAGTTTCAGAAATGCATTCGGTAAATTTTGATCTTTTATATAAACACAAATACAGACATTGGCAATAAGAATAAAGTTCACAAAAAAGTAAGAACATGTTGATACAAGGACTGACACACAAGAATTCCCTTTCTTGGAATAAATTTGGACTGTTTTGTTCTCACTTTAGATTTGATGAAGGTGAAGGAAGAAAACAAACTGAATGACTTTGATGAGAAGCACCATTACTATCAGAATTCCTCTGATTTCAATCCAGCAGAAAAACCTTTTAGTTGCTCACAGAGCGACGAGCATTTGAACCAAGAAAAGACCAAACGAAAACAAGCCGAACGTTCATTAACCTGCCCCGACTGTGGAAAGAGTTTCACACAAAAATACTTCCTGACACTGCACATGAGAGTTCACACCGGAGAGAACCCGTTCACATGTGTGGAGTGTGGAAGGAGTTTCACACGTAAAGACAGGCTTAAAACACACATGAGAATCCACACCGGAGAGAAGCCGTTCAAGTGTCCTCAGTGCGGAAAGAGATTCAGAGAGAAAAGAATCCTTCAGATTCACATAAGAGTTCACACCGGAGAGAAACCCTTCACTTGCCTTCAGTGCGGAAAGAGTTTCAAACAAAAATCAAACCTGAACACTCATATGTGGAAACACACTGGAGAAACGCCTTTCACGTGTCATCACTGCGGAAAGAGCTTCACCTGCAAAGGAAACCTTAAAATGCACATGCAAATTCACACCCGAGAGAAGCCGTTCACATGCCCTCAATGTGGAATGAGTTTCATAGGGAAAAACGTCCTCAAGAATCACGTACGAATTCACACCGGAGAGAAGCCGTACATGTGCTCTGATTGCGGTAAAGCCTTCACTAGAGCCGATCATCTGAAAATACACCAAAGAATCCACACTGGAGAAAAACCCTACAAGTGCTCATTCTGTGTAAAGAGCTTCGCGGAGTCTGGAAACCGCAAAAAACACGAGCGACTGCACACCGGAGAAAAGACGTATCACAGCGCTTCATGTGGGAGGAATTTCAGTTCATCAAGAAAACTACAGACTCATAGAAAAACACTCTGCTCACTGGCCAGAGAAATGGACACCATGTAAATGGTACAAAAGGCAAAGACGGAATTGTTCCCAATGGACCGATTGAGCGGCAATAACAGTAAACAGAGTATTGGTTCATAAACATTGGGAATAATGTTAAGACAAAAAAGAGGGTCTAAATGTAAAATGTATGTCAGATTTGATCATATTTGGAGAAATGTGTCACTGAATCAGTGTCTCAGGAATGGATGCTCTGCAGTGAATGGGTGCCGTCAGAATGAGAGTCCAAACAGCTGATAAAATCATCACAATAATCCACACCACTCCAGTCCGTCAGTTAACATCTGGAGAAGACAAAAGCTGAAACAAATCCAGCATTAAGATGTTTTTAACTAAAATACGAGTCTATTATACATAATAATGCTTTGTTTGGACTCTCATTCTGACGGCACCCATTCACTGCAGAGGCTCCAATGGTAAGCAAGTGATGGAATGCTGCATTTCTCCAAATCTGATGAAGAATGAAACTCATCTACATCTTGGATGGCCTGAGGGTGAGCACATTTTTATTTTTTGGGTGAACTATTAATTTAATTTGATGCATATTTGCTCAGTCATACATAAATGTAACTAGTTAACTAACTAAATAAATAAAATTAAAATGCATTTATTCAAATTGCATGGATAGCAGCATAAATCTGTTAATTCTGAAAACTATTGCATTTGTTCAGTTTAAAATAGTATGAACTTAAAACAATTTAAAATATGTCTAGTGTTGGAACAAAGAATATTTGATGCATCATATTAAGTTTATGTTTATATGCAATTCAAATACATAAATCTTAGATTTAGGTCTATAGGAGTGTTTGTACTTAAATATTTGGGAGGAGCAATAGTGCCAAATTATCAGTGACTGATATCTATTTACCTAATTGTTATTTCCATTCAAACCATCTTGTTAAACTAAGCTATTGAATGTGATGTTTTGAGAATTAAACACCATTTCTGCTGATACAGAAAACTCTGTGTTTAGTAGCTTGACTAACAATTAACCTGTCGGAAAGCCCCGCACCACAGAAGGACCATCATTCAAGTGGGACTTAAATATGCCAAGGAAGGATAAAAGATTTTAAAATAAATATGTTAAAATGCAGATCACAATGCAAACGGGAGAAGCCTCATGTTACGGCCTTCACGAGCGCAATGACAACACCCCGGATCAACACTGTTCATTTACCGCAGGGTAAGATTACATTAATTTACATTTTTAACCAGTTCAATATGGAAAGGCACTGAAATGTTGACCTTCGTTGACCTTGTCCTACACTGTACAAGACGTGAGAACAGTCGCTATTTAGGTTTGTAGTGTGGACTCATTAATTTTAACGTTAGATGGTTTTAGCTAGAGATACCTTGCTGAAACGCAAGATGACACTAACGTTATGCTAGAGCAGATGAAAATGTAATTTAATAGCTATGTTTCCACCCAAAGAATTAAATTTATGCGCAAAACTAGAATATCGTATAAAACATTTGCGAATAAAGTTTCCATCAACTAGTCAAAGAGAACAAAATCGTCACTTCCTGATAAACTGGCACTAAATATCACTAAGAAAGCTAGAAGAAGCCACTGCATATAATAATTTTCATATGATAAATTACTTGCGCCTCAGAGCGAGCAGACAAAACACAATAAATGCGGTCACTGCTTTCAGAGGTGGATGCTGCTGTTTGGGAACGTGAGTCGTGTGAGACAATTATACAGAAAAACTTTGACAGACTTTGCTTGGACATTTCAGATGCTGTGCAACAAGATCAGTCCGCTGGTTAATCAAGTTACCCTTACCAAAAAGTAGTATACTTCGTTTATTTTATTAAGTATACTTAAGTAAAGTTCAAGTATATTTTTAAGTATACTTTCTGTAGTAAGTATACAAATATCAGTGTACTAGTAGTATACTTGTAAGTGTACTATTTCAATACTCCTTGGGACTAAATTGGCCCATTTCCTAGTATATAAATGTATACTTTTAAGTATACTTCAAGTATAACAATAGTAAACTTTGAGTACACGACTAGTTTACATCCAAGTTTTTAGCTTGTACTGCAATTATACTAAAAGTGAACTTAAGTGTATACTGATAGTTTACTAATTAAATACTTGTAGTAGCATTTTTAGTACACTTTGAAGTATAGTCTCAGTAAACTACTAGTTTAGTAGTTTTATACTGCAAGTATACTCGTAAAAATTTTAAGTGAACTTTACATCGTACTTTAAGTATACTACTATGTCCCTATTTAGGTATTAATTTGTATATATTTTGTTATATGAATATCTGAACATATAAAAACATCAAAAGAAAGAACAGAGTATCTGCTTGTAACAAAAACATTTTATTCTAGCTTCATGCAGTCTTTTTTAAACACTTGAATGTGGGTAAGTTTCATAAATAAAAAATAAAGAAATAAACAACATTTTGAACCAAAAGCTGAAAAAGGCTATGAATTGCATTCAGAATGATAATCAAAACGTAGATGGACTCGATCAACACCCCAAAGCTTGACAGTCATTATTACCTCTTCATTGGTGACATTTTATTCATAAGGTTACACAGTTTTGATGCTGTTTTATGTCTGATGATGGTGTTAGATTACATGCGGAAGCATCTGTTGTTTCGGTTTCTTCTTCACTTGTGTTTTTCTGGAAATTCTGTACAGAAGATGTGTACTAGCGCCCCCTACCGTATAACAATGAAAACACAGATTCTCAGAGCACAGTATAGCTCAAATATATTTAGACTTTTTCTAAGTATAAGTCAAGTATACTTAAATGTCATTTTAAGTATATTTCTGAAAAGTACATAAAGCCCATTTCTGAGAAGTACATAAAAAGTAAACTAAAAGTATACTTTCCTATTTTATAGTTTAAAAGAAGTATACTAATGGTACACTTGAATAAACTTCTTTTTCGTGAGGGAATCCTGTCTCATAGCGCAAAGTCACATCATTTTTTTCAATGTGCATGGAGAAATTTATTCGGTGAATGTGTTTCCATTGTAGTTTATGCATATTTTTTTCTTATCGGATAAAAAGTTTATCCTACTCAGTTGTGTGCATAAGTTTTTTTTATGCGCATTTTTAGAATTTATGTGCATCTTGGCATTTCCATCCAGCAAAATTTTTATTTTATTTTTTATTGCGATATTCCAAAAATGGGCATAAAAATAGGTGGATGCAAACACTGAGAGTATGACAACCTGAAAAATAATGTTTTTGTTATCACAGGGATTGGGGATGAATGCGTAGGGACATTTTGCTCTGTTTTGATTGGGTTTAAGAAATGGAATAAAATAAATTGCCCATCCTCTCAGGATTTCTGGAATCAGTGTTACAAGGACCCCAGGCACATTGTTTTCCATTTTTGTAGCATAAACACCATTGAACCGATGAGAGCTTCAGATCTTCCAATGTTTCTCTATGGCGCTGAAACCTAAAGATGTCCGAGTTCTGTTCCCAGTGCAAGTGATACTCGACTGCTATTGGCTCATCTGCGTTCGAGGGGAGGGGCTTACTGATAGGTCAGTTAACCATTACAGAGGTGAAAAGCACTTTCCAGTATTGTTATTGTGTGCCTACTTTAAATAAGCAGTCGTCTTTAGGCATGTGTTAGCTATTATTCATAAATAACATTTCAGTAATATTTATAGTTATTCTCTTTTAAGATCACTAATATAGTAGTGCATATTGTTCATAATTACAAATTATGAAATTACCAGAAATTAAATAGAGCAAAATCTTGCACAGACTGATTTTATGAGAACAGAACCTTGAAATCTGATTATGAGCATTATAAAATGTAATATACGCTAATTATGAGTACTCAATTTTTTGGACTTGATTACTGTACGTATTCCAGATTACATGTAATGGATTGCTACCCAGCACTTGTCACACCCTATTAAGGGGAATCAGAAGGGGATCTGGCGCCCTGATATTGCGCAACAGCCCAGTAGGCGGCGACAGCGGCGGCGTGCAATCGGTCTGCGAACCGCCAACAAACCAACGAAGAAGAACAACAACAACAGTGCGATCCGCCAATACGGAAGAAGAAGAACAAGAACAAGAACAAGAACAAGAACACGCTTTAAAGTTGTGCGGCGCGTTTCATGTCTGCCAAATCAAGAAACACACTTTAAAGTGTTGCCAGGTCGGTGTGCCCTTTAACTGTCCTAAAGAAGTTGCGAGTTGGGCATATTCTATTGTGCATATTCTCATCGTCCTAACCGTGAAGAAGATTAGTTTTCAAACAAGCAGGAGTAACTTAACTCCAGACGAATCTACGGAGATCTGTGTAGTACATACTTTTGCAATACAATCATACTCCTATAACGATGGTGGTTATTAAAGAGGAGATTGAAGACATGAGTTATTCAGAGCCATGCAGAGTGAAAGAAGAAGATACAGAGGAACGGAGAGGTTGGTGATCACTGATGCTTTCTTTCATTCATTCATTCATTCATTACTGTAATAATGAGAGAGAGATTAAACAAGTTATTATTTGGTGATGCAAGTTTAGAAAGTAAAAAGATACTGTTTTCATCTGGATGCGTCTATGAGACGCTTTCTGTCGGATGTTAAACAAATTTAGAAAATGTCTAAATATTTATGATTTAGATGCATGTAAAATTGAGTTTCTAAAGACGTTTATCAGGGGCCTTATTCACAAAACATCTTCAGGCTAAAAGTAGCTCCTAACTAGCCGATTTAGAAGAAGCTTAAAAACAATGGGCCAGTCAGTCCTTATTTCAGGACCCTACATGTTTACTCTGAGTACTGAGTCACAACGCGTTTTAATGCTAAACAATTTAGAAACATTTCAGGAGAGTTTCCCTGTAATTTAATTATGTACTACTTTTCTTGTACAAGTTGGGCAAGCTGTTCTTGCATCTAGTTTGGGTTTATTTTACATTTGTACATTGTCTTAGTATCAGCCATCATTATAGTCTGTTAATTAAAAGGCTGCTTATGATAAGCATATTAGAGCTGCACGATTCTGGATGAATTAAGAATCACGATTTTTTTTTTTTTTTTTTTTTGGTCTCAAATAGAGATCACGATTCTGAACTAAACAAAATAATGTGACAAAATATTAATTGCTGCATTGCATTTAAAAGTGTCTAATTAATTTGAATGAATTAAGTATTTTATTATATATGTATTTAAAACACCAATTTTTAAATATTAAACTTATAAAAGTGTGGTTTGAATGAAAAATTCAAAGACTCAAATACTTCACTTGTTTTATTACTGGATGAATCAGTGTTTTTGAACGAATCTCTTGAATGAATGATTCAATGACAAATATGTTTTTTAACAGTCCTAGTTGTGAAACAATGCAATCAACACAAACGTTATTTGAAGCAGTTACTTTCAAAAGATGACTTGCTCTATTTTGATTGTTACTATAGACATCAGTGTTTATATCTGAACTATAAACTTTAATCCCAGTATTTCTGTGATAATATGAATGACTGTAAGACAGAAATAATGCTGTGTAGTTGAAAAGACTGTTTGTGAAGCTGTTTCTTCTCTAAACATGCTAAATGTCTGCTCTCTCTCATGTAATGTTCCTGTATCATGATGTTTTCCAAAGGTTTAATAGACACGGGTGAATCGTTGTCATTTAGAAATGGGATTGCATGGATATTTGAATCGAGATCGCGATCTTTTAACAATTAATCGTGCAGCTCTAATGCATATCTGCTGATTATTAATGGGATGCCTTCATGTAAGAGGCTGACAATTAGCTGAACTTAAACTTGTTTAATTGGAGCCTACATTTTAAAAACTATTTGAATATGGGAACACTTATATTTTAAAATCTTTATTTGAATTTGGCAACTTTTCTGCAATATTTCTATGATTGAATGACTGACAGAAACCCATCTCCTATCAGCCAATCATAGTTAGTAAGCTTGATGACATCATCCATAGCCACGAGCTCAACCCCGGTCTTTCTCTTAGCTTAAGATTTCTCTACTTTCCTTAGTAAAAGTTGCTCTCAGCAGCTTTGGGAACAGGTTTTACAAGGAAAGTCTTACATAAGAACTTCTGCTGCTATTCAGGAAAACTCTTATGTTTACGGCCCCTGATCTTTGTACACAGCAGATCATTTTCAGACGAAGAAGCACTCTTTAGACATCTTGGAGATGTATGTGTGCTATGTGGGACGGTCTCATGGAATAGGAATAAAAAAAAAGAATAGTTCTTTACAACCATAAAATAGGTTCTTGATGAATGCTATTAAAACTAAACTTGCTTTTAAAAAGACTACACTGGATGGGCCTCCTTCATGAAACACGAGCAGAACGATTTTTTGTGTAAATAGTTCGTAAAGCCGCTCTAACGTAAACTTTCGAATTTGCCCTATTTTTGAATTTTTTTTTTTTTGTACCCAAGTTGATAACTGTAAAACGCAGCACTCATCATTATCACTATTTACCCAGGAGGGGAGGGACAAATGCCAACCAACCATCCGCTTGTGCAACGAAGTCAATATTCCTGGTTACTGCTTTTTTATATTTAGTAAAATTCTTAAAGGGATCCCTGGTTATTAAGACTTGTATGGCTTCCCTGTTGAAAAAACCAGCATATGCTGGTTAGGTATGTTTTGAAGCTGGGATGCTGGTTTATGTTGGTCCTTTGCTGGTCTATGCTGGTCCTTTGTCTCAAAAGAAAGAGTCGACTCTGAATATTTTAAACAAGTCGTTTTTAAAACCAATCCCAAGCCATTTCATGTTAACATCAACATGAAACATTAGCATATTTCCCACCCACTTGTTGGTCTTTTCGCATTGGTCTGAATGAAAATGCAAATTCATTCTTTGCCACTAGGTGCTGCTTTTGGAGCGGTAAAAATAGCAGTTTCCCCAAAGTAGCACTGCGCTCACAAACACTGCTTTATCAGGCATTACAGGCATGATGAGATGAAAATGAGACCAATTGACCAATCACCACAGATTAGCGTCACGCAGAGGAGGGGTTTGGAAAAATGAATCCTTGTGCGAATCGTTTGGGAGTCGTTGAGCAAGTAAGGTAAAAATAAATGCATATTATAAGACAATGAAAGTGTTTTTTGACCTTGCATGCATGTCAACCTGTTGTTGGAGACTTCGAAAACCAAAATATGAACCTTTCATTACCCATAATAGGGGCACTTTAATTAAAAGGCTGCTTTTATGCATATGTGCTAATTGTTTAAGAGATGCATTCATGTAAGAGGATTACAAATAGCTAAACTTGAACTTGTGTAATTGGTGACACTTAAGCCCTATTCGGACGGGACTAGTTTTACACGGGGTGGTTAGAGAAGTTTGTGTTTCACAGACCTACTAAGCGATTTTAATCCCGTCCGAATCTGCCACGTCTGAGTTTTTCTCACACAACCTCTGTAATAATTCCAGAGCAAATTACCTACTGTTTTTCGGCAAACTCAGTGATCCTCTGAGAAAACTAATTCCGTCCGAATGCGAATGTCTGTGATTGCTGACGATATTTTTTTTTCACAATGCGTTTCCTTGTGTGTTTTGGCCAACGTGAATTACCATAGACACTCATACTGCGTGCATTTTTGATATGTTTACCTCCCGGCAAAGAAATAAAAAAATTACAACAGTAAAGTCAAGAGCCAGATCACGTGAAAAGTTAAGGCAGGCTACTGTAATATCAGCGTCATGTAAGATTAACGTTACTCACCTTCATTTCTGCACTCAATTACATAATTTAATTACATATGTACCTTTATGAAAATTAAACATGGTTTTTCTACAAATAAAACAAAAAAAGTTAAAGTAACCACACATTAACTATGTTTTTGCTATAGTAGCCATATAGCTTCAACATGGTATTTGTAGTAAATCTGTGGTTATATTGATGGTAATCAATCCAAATGACTATATGCAATGCACGCATGAGCATGTGATCTCTGCGACGCCCAGACCCTCCCACCTCTGTAATAAACACAGAGATGTTAGTCCCGTCTGAATTGGTACATGACAGTCGCAGACATCAGGTGATAAGAATCGAAACTCAAACGTAGATTAGAAAACTAGTCTCGTCCGAATAGGGCTTTAGCCTACATTTTAAAAACTATTTGAATATGGCAACATTTTTATTTTAAAATCTTTATTTGAATTTGGCAACTTTTCTGCAATATTTCTATGAATGAATGACTGACAGAAACCCATCTCCTATCAGCCAATCATAGTTAGTAAGCTTGATGACATCATCCATAGCCATGAGCTCAACCCCGGTCTTTCTCTTAGCTTAAGATTTCTCTCCTTTCCTTAGTAAAAGTTGCTCTCAGCTGCTTTGTGAACAGGTTTTACAAGGAAAGTCTTGCATAAGAACTTCTGCTGCTATTCAGGAAAACTCTTATGTTTACGGCCGCTGATCTTTGTACACAGGAGATAATTTTCAGACGAAGAAGCACTCTTTAGACATCTTGGAGATGTATGTGTGCTATGTGGGATGGTTTCATGGAATAGGAATAAAAAAAAGACAGAATAGTTCTTTGCAACTATCAAATAGGTTCTTGAAAAAAAAAAAATAGTTTAGCCTAATTTATAATGAAAATAATGTCTCGTAGTTAGTTATTGTTATCGGAAAGATGATTGACTCACATGCCGCTTGACAAACACATTGCAATATAGCCTACATATTGTTTGTATTTCGCTATAAAACTGACACAATTTGAAATCTGAGACTTTTGAATCTCTCTCGGTGCTCCCAATCCGGGCCATTTGCATGCGCAAAAGACTAGAATAGCCTATCTCAAAATATTATAACTATAATCTTTATTCTCGAAACATTTCGGAAACATTTCGACTTTATTCTCGAAACATTTCGGCTTTACTCTCAAAACATTTCGACTTTATTCTCGTAATATTTCAACTTTATTCTCGAAACATTTCGACTTTAGTCTCGAAATATTTCGACTTTATTCTTGTAGTATTCCGACTTTATTCTCTAAATATTATGACTTTAATCTCGTAATTTTAGATTTTTTTTTTTTTTTTTTACGTGGCAGTAAAACGCCGTCGTACTATTAAAACTTAACTTGCTTTTAAAAAGATTAAACTGACTGTGTTTGAGTGACATAACGGAATAGTTTGACACTTTTTTTTCTCACTTTAGATTTGATGGTGAAAGAAGATGAAATACTAAATGACTTTGACGAGAAGCACCATGACGATCAGAATTCCTCTGATTTCAATCCTGCAGAAAAAGCTTTTAGTTGCTCACAGAGTGATGAGCGTTTGACCCAAGAGCCTTCACTCACCTGCCCTGAATGTGGAAGGAGTTTCACACAAAAACATCTCCTGACCAGACACATGAGAGTTCACACTCCGAAGAAGCTGTTAACGTGTGTGGAGTGTAGAAAGAGTTTCACACATAACGAAAGGCTAAATACGCACATGAGAATCCACACCGGAGAGAAGCCGTTCACATGTCCTCAGTGCGGAAAGAGATTCACGCAGAGATCAAACTTGAACACTCATATGAAGCTTCACACTGGAGAAAAACCCTTCGTGTGTCATCACTGTGGAAAGAGCTTCAGCTACAAAGGAAACCTTAATATGCATCTGCGAATTCACCGAGAGAAGCTGTTCACATGCCCTCAATGTGGACTGAGTTTCACCAAGAAAAAACTCCTTAAGAATCACATACGACTTCACACCGGAGAGAGACCCTTCACGTGTCTTCAGTGCGGAAAGAGTTTCACGCGGAAAAGCAACCTGATGATTCACTTGAGGATTCACACTCGAGAGAAACCCTACAAGTGCTCACACTGTGGAAAGAGCTTCGCTCAGTCAAGATCCCTGAAAACCCACGAGCGACTGCACACCGCAGCGAAGCCGCATCACTGCGCTTCATGTAGGAGGAGATTCAGTTCAGCAAGAAATCTACAGATTCATAGAAAAACCCGCTGCTCACTGGCCAAACAAATGGACACCATGTAAATGGACATATTGAGGGGCAGTAACAAAGGAAACTGAGTATTAATCAAAAAAGTATGACGTTAAGACGATTATAAAAAATACAAAAATTTGGGTCTAAATTTAAAATGTATGTATTGGAAGTAAAATTTCCTTTCATTTTGATTCTACAGTTTTAACATGAACAAACATGAGTTTGTTTCTTCATCAGATTTGGAGAAATGCAGCATTGCATCACTGTCTCAGCAGTGGATGCTCTGCAGTGAATGGGTGCCGTCAGAATGAGAGTCCAAACAGCTGATAAAAACATCACAGTAATCCACACCACTCCAGTCCATCAAAAGCTGAAACAAATCCATCAAGACATTTTTAACTAAAATACAAGTCTATAATCCATAATAACGCTTCTTCCAGTGGAAAAGTCCATCTTCTGTTGTTTCTTACATAAAATTCACCATCATTTTATTTAGAGCGGTTTTGGACTGTAAACGGTGCTTGACCTCTGCATATTACATTAAAAACATCTTAATGATTGATTTGACGGCACCCATGCACTGCAGAGGATGCATTGGAGAGACAGTGATAGAATGATGCATTTCTCCACATCTGATGAAGAATCAAACTCATCTACATGGTCTGAGGATGAGGACATCATCAGCAAATGTTATTTTTTTGGGTGAACTATTCATTTAATGTGATGCATATTTGCCCAGTCATAGATAAATGAAACAGGCACAACTAACTAAAATGAATAAAATTAAAATGCATTTATTCAAATTGCTTAGAACCAGCATAAATTTGTTCATTCTGAAAACTATTTATTCAGTTAAAAAGTATGAAGATTGTTAAATACAGCTAGCTGTAGGACAAGCAATATTCAATTAGTTAAAATGTATGAGATTGAAACAAATTGGGTTTATTGATAAATATATAAACCTGGTTATTGTGTATTTAAACATTAATTTTATGAATATTATTACATGAATCTGTTATCAATGCCTGTTTCATTTATGGATGAATGACAAATACGCTTCACATTAAGTTTATGTTAGTTATCCAAATGGATGGAAATAATGCCTGCAATGCAAATACATAAATCTTAAATTTAGGCCAAAATATAAATGTTTTTACTCAAATATCTGGGAGGAGCAAAACTACCAAATTAATTATTGATGACATCGGTATCTCTTTATCTCATTTGTTAATTCCATTCATTCCCATTTTGTTAAACTAAGCTGTTGAACAGTAATGTATTGAGAATTAAACACTATTTAGAAAACTCTTTGTGTTTAGTGGCTTGATAACCATTAATCCTTACAGAGGTGAAAATCACATTATTGTTATTGTGTGTTAGTTATTATAGATGAATATGTCAATAATGTTTCATTATTGTTTTATTTTCTGCATAGCAACACACTCGCCATTGCAGAATCAGGAGCAGTTTGGAGAAGAAAATCCCCAAAGCAAATATAATAAAATATATTACTTTTATAATGTCGTTAAATACTTATGACTTTCAAGCAAATCTGATATTACATACTAAACGGACTGCATCAGTATATAAAACAACATTAACCAAGATGACTAAATGCTGTAAAATATAAAATGAAAGAAATCAAGTTATTCTGCTAGCCGATGCTGTGATAAAACCGAAATAACGCGAGAGACAGAACGGCGTTTCCATCACGTGATCCGGAGGATTGATCACATGACTCAGTCACTACAGGGAGGAGTTTACTCCAAAACAACATTAATCTCACGAAAAGCCGTCAAAGAGTTTTGGGATATTGAAGGAGGTTTTCCTCGCGCATCCTTTGTTTGGGTTATTTATGCAATGAACATTCTTATAAATGCATTGCATTGGAGTAAGTTATGAAGAAAACTGGTGCAGCACCAGCAGCTCCTCGTAAGTAGCAGACTATCCAGTGACTGACAGAATAACAGCAGAGCTCGGACTTCATCTGAGAAAACCAACACCAGACACTGTTTCTGTCTCATATCTGACAGAAATAAACTCACTAGTGCAAGATAACGCTCAGACAAACCAGTATGCCCAGTTACTGAACAATGACTATAAAACTATAATAAAAACGTCCAAATGACAGATTGTCAGTATAAGCAAAACTGGCTTAATATACAGATTTTGGTGTTTTATAACCAATATTTGTTTCTGTACTTTTTAAAATTTACCTCCATATTTGTATTTAATATTTTTGCGTCTGTCTTGTAAAGTTATTCACTGTTCAAAAAAATTGTGGATGAATATAAATGTAAATACATAAAGACTGATTCTCTAAATCCACATTACAATAATGCAAATAAATGTATGCATGTGTAAATACATTTATTTAACACATGCATGTGTTTTTCTTTAGGTCTCAGCAGCATAGTGATCACAATTTACACTAATTCATCAGTAAATGCTGAATATTTCTACTGTCTGGTCAACTAGGGGAAAAAATAGCGTAATATTGTACAGGTGGAGTTTATTAAAGAGGAGACTGAAGACATGACTGATCCAGAACCATCCCTAATACAAAATGAAGATGAAAACAAGGAACAAAGAGGTTTGTGCACACAATACATAATCAAACACAGATATTTAGAAAAAAAAAAAAAGTTTAAAACAATCAAATTGATTAATTTGTTAATGATTGCGGAGGAATGCATTCGGTAGACTGGAAGAAGTCAAATTAATGTGGTTACAAATAAATTATATACAGACAGGATATGCTAATATTTATATGACTAAAAAGTAGGATGAAATTCTGCTGCTTGTGATGTAAATCAATGAGATCTTTATAACAGCAGAGCAGATACTGACATAAAATGATCTAAATATCAGCAGTCGCTCTATATCTCCAGTAATATGTCTCAGTAAGATGGGATTGAAATGATCCAAACATATAATGCAATGCAATGCTGATTGAGAGATGAAGAAATAAAGGCTCCTCAGAAGATGTGAGATGAAGATCATTCCTCCGCTGAGGAACAGTGAAAGTAAAGCTTCTGGAAACAAACGCTCCTCAAAAGATCCTGATGATCAGATTTGAGACTAAAAAATGATTGATGGAGAATCAAGTAAAGCTGAGCTGCTTCAGTCCAGTAAGAGTTCATCTGGAAATATGACTGCAGTTATTCTGACGCTTACTTGATCAAAATCAGTCAAGATTTGACACGAGAAGCAGCAGCTGAAGCTGAATGCTTGTACAATTACACTAAAACAGCTTTTAATGGATAAAAAATTGGAGATAATTTTAGATTGTGCAAAGTTTAATCATGTTGATCATTTAGAGAAATATGCTTATCAAATATGATACAATAGGGTTAAACAGTGATAAATGCATTATTATAGCCAAGTAGATCAAAATGGTTACCTGACATCTGTGCTTTACTGCCATTTTTTTTTTTTTAACCAACAATTTATTTTGTTCATTTTAGACCCATCGGAAAAAACAGAGGAAAGTCCAGAGCTGAATGAAGCGACGTGGCACTGTGAATCAGACCATCAGTATCAGAAACCTCAGCATATCACAGCTGGAGAAAAACCACTGAGTCCATCACAGAGCGTCGGCCAAGAGCGGACTACAGCGAGCCAAGCGCGGCCGTTCACGTGCCTTCAGTGCGGGAAGACCTTCAAACGGGCCACAGATGTCAAAGGTCACCTGCGCTATCACTCCGGCGAGAGGCCCTTCACCTGCGACCAGTGTGGGAAAAAATTCATCCTGGCCTCGCACTTAAAAACACACCTGTCCATCCATTCAAACGAGAAGCCTTTCTTGTGCTCCATTTGTGGCAAGAGTTTCTCTCGCCTCTGCACTTTCAAAGACCACGAGAACATCCACACCGGCCTGAGAGCTCACGTGTGCTCTGCGTGCGGGAACGCTTTCATCACAGCCAACGCTCTGAAGATGCACCAGCGCGTTCACACCGGAGAGAAGCCCTACACCTGCTCGCACTGCGGCAGGAGCTTCAGTCACTCCGGAGCGCTGAAGAGACACGAGCGCGTTCACACCGGAGAGAGACCCTACCGCTGCCCTCTCTGCGGAAGGAGATTCACACAGTCCAGCAATCTGCTGACCCACGTCAAGAGACACTGTCCCAAGTCACGCTGATCAAACCAGCACCACGTCTAAATACAGTCACATAGTGCTGTAGTGCTCCAGACCGCTCTTAAGACCATTTATTGAAGGTCTTGGTCTTGTCTTGGTCTTTGTTTCAACACCAGTCAAGACCACAACTGCGGGGATATCACTACATTGTCTGATTTATTTACAACCATCATTATTGGATGTAAAACTTCCTGCTTCAGATGCAATCAATAACTAATTAAACAACTAAATAACAAAAATAAATCAATTGATTTATACCAGTGGATCTCAAAATGTTTGTCCACTATTGTCCACAACATTATTGAAGGCCCACTTCCAGTCACCCAAAATATTTTAGGCCCGATTTCACAGACAGGGCTTATCCTAAACCAGGATTAGACCATAGTTTAATTAGCACATTTAAGCAATTTTTATAAGCGTGCTTAGGAAAAAACATTACTGGGGTGCATCTTGAGACAAAACAAAGGCACTGGTATGTTTTAAGATCAGTCAGAGCAAGTTTCTTTCAGTTGAAACAGCTCAGACTTATATTTTAGTCTAGGACTAGGCTTAAGCCTTGTCTGTGAAACCAGGGGTTAGGGCTTAGTGTGACTAGGAAGATGTATATTCATTATAAAGATAACCAAATACTAAGAAATATCTTTGATTTTTAGCTGTTTTAGTTCATTTTAATGCTTGTTTTGTTTTATTTGAAACAATTTTAAGTCATCTTGAGGCCCCCTTGGAAGTTTGTTGAGGCCCATGGGCCCCGGCCCCTGCCTGAGAACAAATGATTTATACTGTTATGCCGGGTTAGAAATGATTGAGGGACTGTGCCAAAAATGTCACCAAAATTAATACATACACCCACAAAATTCAAGATGTTGCAAAAAAAGTGCTTGAGTGTATGAGATGTGGATTTTTATATTATAACATGATATAATTAAGCAATATCACAAGAGCAAGAGAACTGTTTTGAAAAAAAAAGATGTTGCCTTTATAAAAACATTCAATAAACAATTTATCAACATTATTTATGCATTTGTAATTGTACCAATTCAGATGCAGCTTGTGTGCCACCACTGCAGTGCAAAGATTTCATTTGATTGGTAACAGCTCTGTAAGTGTCTTATTATTCTCAGGCAGTAAATGTGGATCCTTTAGATGAATTTGAGCAATGCTGGTCTGGTCTTGGTCTTGACTCTGTCTTGGATTAGGTGGTCTTGACTACAACACATTAAGAAGAAAATACAATAAACACCAGTTACAGTTACAATAGCCAGTGTGGTCACATCATTTTTATATTTCTGTTTACATGCTCTTAATTACACCGATTAAAGTGTTAAATGAGTATGCCTGATTAATTAAGCACATCAATTATATTATTAATAGTCAAACATACACGGCTCTTTGTCTGTGTTCACACTGGCTTGTACATTAAAGAGCAGTGCTGGTAGATTACTGACAAATTGTAGTCCATTATTGATTACAGATTATGAAAACTAACATAATCTATAGGTTACTCATTTTTCTGACTACTTTTTGGAATACTTTTAGATTACTTTTTATTAAATATATCATATTGATATAAAAAAAAGCAACTGGAAAGAAAATATATTTCACTTTTTCATATCAACATCATGAAATGCATTAGACATTACATTAGACCAGGGTTTCCCAAACTGGGCTTAATGTAAGAACTGCAGTGGGTTTGTGAGTTGATAAAAAGCTAATAATTAATTAAATCATAAAATGTCAAATAAAGTTAATTATTTAAACACTTAAACAATAAAAATATAAATATTTAATTTGTTTACCTGCATGTCAATGTGACCTTTAATCAAAATCAGAGAACTATAAATATGCAAATGTGTTGTTAAATTATTGAGATATTAACTTCCTCAGAGCTATTTCAAGAAAATATTTCATTTCAAAAGAGTTCATCTGACAAAAAATGTTTGGGAATCCCTGCATTGCATGAACAAACATTAATAATCATGAAAACAGCAATGATATTCCAGGTCTGAAATATTTTCTTCCAGATTTCCAGAATCAACAGACACTGAAGGATATGATGAAGACAGTGTTTCACACATCACCAGTGTTTAGAAACTTACATAATTATTTGTTTCATACATGGACTAACTACCTGAGTGGAGCTTTTTTAAAATGTAAAAATGTATTTTAAAATACAGAAACAAAATCATTTTAATAAGTAAAGATTCTGAAAGCATTGAAGGAGATCCAATAATAATTGAATATATATTTACAGTAGTAACAGCAAATGATATGATATGATATGATTAATATTATGTTTTTAAATATGATGGTTTAATTCTAAGCATGGTGATTACCTCTAATATTGACACCCAACATAATATTTAATATTTACCATCTGAATCTAACCATGTCATGTCAACAAATGGAGAAGTCAGCCATCTATTAATTATCATGTTAATTACTGTGCGCCTTTAGCCCCAACAGCAGGGGCGCGTTTTACCCCAAATACCATACTTTTACATATTCTTTCGTTATTTAAAACCTGTTGCTTTAATTATTTTAAACTTTTAAACACAATTCAAAATCGTTAAGACCTGTCTCAAAATATATGCATTAATTTTAGCGATTCTAATTTGTTACTTAAATTTAAAATTAAAAAATAAATAAATAAAATATTAGATGTGCCATCTAGTGGTTTAGATGAAAATAATATCAAAGGCGTCTGAGAATAAGGCAATAAGGCATGAGAATAATGCTGAATATGTGAATATTAGATCGGTTTTAATGCAGTTTAAAGGGATATTCTGGTTTTAGAACATGTTAAGGTCAACCAACAGCATCTGTGGCATAATTATCACAGATTAACAAAAACGTGCGTTTTTACAGTAAAACAACTGAAGCGAAAATGAGCCGATCTGTTAACATTGAAACACTCATTGTTTCAGGAGTACACAATATAGGCCTATGTGTTAACATGACTTTAGAGTGACCAACTAGTTCTTGATTATACCTGATTAAAGTTAGAAGTTAATTAAGGTTAGTATGTCTCATTAAACATATAAATTCTGACAGATGTTATTAAAGGGACAGTTAACACACAAATTAAATTCTGTCATCATTTACTCACCCTCATGTTGTTCCAAACCTGCGTGAGTTTCTTTCTTATGCTGAACACAAAAGAAGATATCTTGATATTTGTATGTTGTACAATAAATGGAAGTCAATGGCTACCAGCAGCGGTTTGGTTACCAACATTCTTCAGATATCTGCTTTTGTCCTCAACTCTTCTCGGTTTTTTGTGCAGGTGACTGGTTTAATCATGAATGATCTGAGGGCATATATACTACTGAGGGCAGGCTCAACATGTGTTCTCTCTGTCTCTGGTGCTGTCGCGAGTCTCTCGCTTATATACTGCTCTGCTGATATATAGCACCAGCGAGTTCCTGAACTCTCCAGAGAGCTCCAGATTCCTCCACTGGAGGACAGCAGAGAGAGAGAGAGAGAGAGAGAGAGAGAGAGATGATGACGTCACTAATAAGGTTTACTCTCACCCAGAAACGGTATCTCATATTGTCAATATACAAAGAGGTTATGGTGGGTTATGGCTAATATTTGGCTTTTGGAACTTTGACAAGAAGTTGGAAAATGAGGCTTACATGATCAATCTCTTGATTATAGTACTTGTTAAATATTATATTCACTGTTGTAAATTCAGCAATCAGAAACCTCTTTTTTTCTGTGGTGTTTAAGGAATTAGATAATAATATAAGCACCATTAAGAAGAGTACAAACAAAAAAAAAATCTGTTAAAACTATGTTTATTTGGTAGCCTATATTTAAGTTACTGTGATTTAGCAAGGCCTTTCATTATTTTTTCTTATTTGTATTTTTATGGATCTTTTGGTTTTATATATACATGTATAGTTATTTATTTTTTATATTGTTCTGTGTATACCCTTGGCAATTTTATGTATATGTTGTTCAAGCATTAATAAAAAATAAATAAATAAAATGTTTATTCTGGTGTAAGTCTTCTTTGTGTCTTCCACTTTTCCTTGCTGAATTCAGCTCTTTAATTTCATCCCTTGGACTCATAAAAAAAAAAGCACAAAATTGTCTGTTTTATGAGGATGTGTTTAAAGACACCTTAACTTGTTTTTTTCTGTCTGTGCACGTAAACCCACGTTTATTTTGTTGATGCAAGTGTAGATGTTGTCAATGATGCAGTCATATTTTCCCTGATTATGTGTGTATTATATGTTTTGCAATAAAAATAAAATAAAATGTTTATTTAATTTATTTATTAGTACACAAGGACAAGAGAGAAGGAGTTGGGGATCGTTACTGAGGAGGAATGAGTCTGGACTAAAAGCCTTTCACACTTTATAGTAAAGTAGGATACTACTGCATCAGATCACAATATATAGCATGCATAATAGCCACGTTGTAGTAATTTGTTCCCTTAAGGGAAATAATTATTAACTCGTGGCCATATTTTTTTTTTCATGTCACCCCCCAGGCTCCATATTAACGTGGCTATTTACTAAAACAGGAAATAATTCTTAATTTGTGGATATGCATATATTAAATTTATAATGTCATTTGTAATGTTTGCTTAGTTATGCATTCAGAAAAACTTAAAAACTCTGGACTGAAATCAGTAAACAGGCAAATTTCATGAACTTTAAGGATTTTCTTCCCTTGTTCCCCTAGACTTGTGTTTGACTAATGAAGCTCCACTGTTGTGTTAAACTGCAATTCAGCTTCATTTCCCATTTCCTGTCTTTCCCATTCAAACTCCTCGTCAACATCCTTGGGATGTGGAAAAATGTAATTAATGAAAACACACACTCACACGCACACAGAGACGCACACACACACACACACACACACACACACACACACACACACACGCACACACACACACACACACACACTCAGACGCACACACACACACACTCACGCACACACACACACACACACACACACACAGACGCACACACACTCAGACGCACACACTCACTCACTCACGCACACACACACACACACACACACACACACACTCAGACGCACACACACACACAGACGCGCGCACACACACACACACACACTCACTCACGCACACAGAGACGCGCACACACACACACACACACACACACACTCACTCACTCACGCACACACACACACACACACACACTCACTCACGCACGCACACACACACACACGCACACACACTCACTCACGCACACACACACAGACACACACACACTCAGACGCACACGCACACTTATGAAAGTGCAATATACACTGTATGTGACTTCTGTCTGCAAAATATAAACCACTACACTTTAATTCTGGCTTGTAATAGTCATTTTGAAACCAAATACTGTGGTTGCTGCTTGAAGGTCATAGTGTACCTGTTAATAAAGTGCTGATTTAGGGTGTTAGACACCGTTTATATACACTCTACTGACCTCTATAGATAAACTGAAGAAGGCCTCTTCCTAAGTAAAGTTATATCATATATAGACAAACGAGAGAAGATGATTTCATTACAGTAAAAAGTAATTTTAATAAAAAAGTCAGATTGATATGACATTAAAACACTTTTGATATACAAACAGGTGACAAATGAATGGACAATCGCCTGACAAGCATTCTGCTGACATGGTTTGGGTAGCTGCAAACCAATATAAAGCTGATTGATGAAGCATTGATGAAACATTTCTATCCATGAGATGTGTCCCATTCACACAGATCACAGTCACCAGATCTGAAACCAGCAGCACTCTCCAACAACATCTTCATCAAAACACCAAATGAGCAAATATCTTTTGGAAGAAGAGTCATTCATCCCTTCAGCACACTCTGAAAATTAAAGCTTTCAACAGGGTTTTTCTCCCCACAGAAGAAACATTCTGGACTCCTCAAAGAACCTTTCACTGATCAGCTCTTCAGAAAACCATTGTTTTCTTGGTGCAGAGAACTTGTCAATAATCTGAAGAACCTTACGTTCACTATAAAGAACCTTTTGTGCAATGGAAAGATTTTATGAATGTTTAAGGTTCTTAAACATCCATGTATATGACAATAATGCACTGATGCTCTTTTGGTGGCAAATGGTGGCCCAACACCATAAAAGACACTTTATGTTGGTTTTTCTTTGGATTTGTCACTATCATATCTTTATCATCATCTCATTTTGCCAGAGCAGAGTTATCCACACACTGGATATAGCAGTGGATTTATATTCTATCACCCTAAACCAACCCTACACCTCACAGAAAACTACAGGCATTTTTACATTCTCAAAAAACTCATTCTGTATGATTTATAAGCTTGCATGAGTCAATGTGCATTCAGGTTTAAGTCCCCACTGGGTTAGAAAAACAAGTATCATTCATACACAACACACATTCACTCTTCCAGCTAATTTGGCATATCCAGGCCACCTAACCTGCATGTCTCTGGACTATAGGACCCCGGAGCACCAGAGGAAACCCACACTTACTCTGGGAGAACATGCAAACTCCTGTCAATGATCTACATGCCAGCATTTAATTTTAAAGAAATGTCTAAACAGAAAAAAATCAAAGCATCTTAGAATCATGACAAGTGATTCTGAAATATAAAGACTGACTCAACTGATCAAGATCAGGAAAAAGGCACTTTGTAGGAATCTATCCTGAACTCAGGGTACATTTACATGAAAACGATGCACTAAAAACGGAAAAGGTTTTCTTTTAGAAAACTTGTCAAAATGTTGTCAGTACGATCCTCGCTCGCACGAATCCACGAAAACGACCAAAAACCCATGGCAGGCCAATAGATGGCGATGCCACTTTATGAAAAAACACTATACGAACATGTGATATGCACGTGCATGACCTCGCTGTTTACACAAATTTGTGTTTTTGTAGTTTACAGAGAGACAACAACAACAACATCATTATCAAAAACGTGCCATTTGAATCCCATTTTCAAAAGTTCGTATTTTCAGGCTTTTGTGTAAATGAACGATTTTCCATTTTTGTTGTCAATTGTGTCATGTAAATGTCCTCTCAGATCTCATAACAGAAAGATTACTTTTGTGCAATGATCTGTTCACAGAATTGTAATTATTATACCATAGCATCCAACACCATGATACAGTGGTGAATGTTAGGCTGTCAGAAATACTGTGCGTCTTTGCAATGTTTCACCATTTGAAGAAGGTTGATAGAGTTGTATAAATGCCCCGTTACCCAATGAAATTATGTAATTATGACGTAATTATGACACAACCCCTAGGTGGCGTTTCAAGGCCCTCCAGCGGTGTTCTGACACTTCAGCAGCAGATGCAGGAGGACGTTGGATTTGATGCAGCCCTCCAGCGCACGGCACAGTTTACCCACGGTGATGCCCAGCAGGCCCTCCTTCATCTTCCAGCGCTCCAGCGTCTGATGCACCTTCTCCGCCAGGCCGTCACGGTCATAATCGTGCTCGATGGTGTCCACATCGATGTCAGTCAGCCCCAGTTTACGAGCCACCTGCTTCCAGTTTCCACCCACGTTCTGACGCACCACCTCCAGGTGGATCTCAGTGACCGTGTGCTCCTCTGATCATCACAACACAATCAAACGGAGAAAATCAATTACATCTGGCACAAATAAAGCAATGAGAGTTCAGTCATTTAATCAGGACTACTTTAAAATGAGGGCTTTGTAAAAGCGAGGCACTACAGGCAAAAACCGTTGCATTGGTCAATTTTGAGATTTTGAGCTATTTGGCTTTCCATAAACTGTTGTTTCAAATTAGCGTTTTAGGTGTTTTTTTACTTTTAGGTGTTGCTTTAATTGCACTTTATCTATTTGCATCTGTAGTTACAGTCTGCACTTCAGCAGCACTTACAGACACGAAACATGTTTATTCTAGTGCTGTCAAACGATTAATCACATCCAAAATAAACGTTTTTGTTCACATAATATGTGTGTGTACTGTGTATATTTATTATGTATATGTAAATACACACATACATGTATATATTTAAGAAAATATGTTTTGTATATATATTAAATATATTTATCTGAAATATAAATAATATAAATATAAATATACACATGTAAATACATGTAAATATTTTCAAAATATATACTGTATGTGTGTATTTATATATACATAATAAATATATACAGTACACACAGATATATTATGTACACAAAAACTTTTATTTTTGATGCGATTACTTGCGATTAATCGTTTGACAGCACTAGTTTATTCCTATTTTCTGAGGGTTTTTAGAGAGATTTGTATATAATAGCAATAATAATAAATAAATAATTTGCATATATAATTAACATTTTATTCCTAAAAAAAAAAAAATTCTGGCTGTTGAGAGTATTTTCGGATTAATGGAGTTATAAAAAGACAAATCCAAAATCTCCTCTGTGAAGACTTTTAATATGTCAAAAAAAATAAAATAAAATCAAACAAGTTCCTTAATTCAGTGTTCAGATTTTTGTTCTGGAAATGTATGCAAATTAGTGCTTATTTAATTAGATAGCAGCTCACTAGGTCTGAAACAGAGACAGTCTTACTGTACTTCAGCAGAAGCTCATTATATCTGGTTCTGTTGATGGATCCGGTGGATAACGAGCTGAAGGGGCTGTTATCAGACACTCGCAAGTTCATCGTGTTGTAACTCCCAATTTGAATCGCACTGGCATTCGAGATGGTCACAGGCCACCCTAATGGAGAACCAAACAAATCAGGAGAAAATTTTATATTATGCACACACACACACACATACATACATACATATATATATATAATATATATATATATATATATATATATATATATATACACACGGATATAGATATATAGATAGATGGATAGTTATAGACATTCATATAACTACCCAAAACGCCCCCCCACACACACACACCTACCCCAAAATAAAACTTTCTCAGATCAGATTGTTGTTAGTTTTGAAAGCATAAGATCCCACCCTCCCTGCATAATCACTCTCCAAAGCCACGCCTCCTTCAAACACAGGCAGAGCGGAGGCTAACCAGCCACACGATGAGAGACGGCGCCAACGCTGTCAGATTAGCTCATGTCTCATTCACCGCTGAGAAAACAAAGCGCATAATAATACACTAACAAAGCCTTCGATTCTCACTCGATCTGCAATAGCGTAATGAACGCGCTGATGACGTGTCTGCGTGAACAGGGTGCGCGGAGGTATGCAAATACATACGTTGACAGGCATGTATAACAGCCTATCATAATGTTCGGACCGAAGAATATGATTGGATAAACATTTTATGGTCCTACGGCATCCATAGACAATATAAATACATTTAGACCACTTTAGACTTAGTGATTGCTATCGGAGTCAGCTATTGCTAACTGAAATAAATTTAAAAAATCTTCAACTTATTTCATTCAGTTAGCTGCCTAGGCAACATTCATAATTTTCTATTAGTTTAACTTGTAGTACTAAAAATAAATAAATACAAGTTAATAAAAACTATACAATCATAATTAAAAAAAACTAATACAATTTACAAAAATGCAACAAAACTACCAAAACTTTTACTAAAATAAAAGTAAACAAAATATAATTCCAAATATTAACAAAAATAATAGTATCCACCTTATTTTCAATGCAGAAGTAAGCCGTTTTCTGTGAATGTGTGAGACTTCGGGTTCATTAGCGGCGGTTGGGAAATAACAAGAAGAATAACAGTGTAGTATGTTATATGTATAAAATAATATGGTAAGACAAACTAGTTTGCAATATCAAGCAGCAAAACGGGCTGTTTTGTAAAGCTACAAATAGCTGGAAGCGAACAACACCAGAAGCCAGACACATTAAGGTGGATCTGAAGGATGCTAAAATAATATTGTTTGCATTTGTACGAATCTCATGAGTGACCTATTTCAATATCAGAACGGCAAATTTTGCCGAAAGCTGATGAGTTTGACCTGTTAGTTGGCTGTACTTATATCTGGGTAGAACATCTGAAAAGAGATCGCTGAACTCCATCTTACACATTTTCAGCTCATCAGTGCTGTTTCTGTAATGCAGAGGGACCACGTGTGCTTGGTTGCCAGGTTGGAAAGATTAAGTCAATCACTGGGCAGATTGTGTATCTTTTTTATGAAAACTAGGGATGCACCGACATGAAAACTCTTGGCCGAAGCCTTAAACGAACAAACCGAAACACTGCGCCAAAAGCTGAATACAGAACACGGTTTTTCGCATTTTTTCCCCCCATGTACTGTATTTTGCCATTTTTTTCACCATTGCATAAATTAAATAGCCAAAATGTGCTTTTTACTGTTTTGTCCTACTTTTCAAATAAAAATTTAATTCCAAAACAACAATTTCAAAAATATTTACTTAACACTGAACATTTTTTAACATTCTAGCAGACATTATACCAACAAAGCACAATTTAACTTAAAATTAATAAGTTAGTAAAGTAATATTTTTTGGCCATTTTTGAGACCCTCTTCTTGAATCAAGCATGTATTTTTACTGTGCAATAAATGCAGCCTTGCTGAGCAGAAGAGACTTCTTTTAAAACATAAGAATATATTACAGATCCCAATTTGAACACTATGTGTGAATGTTATAATAAATGTATTAATAGAGCTGTTGTAATTATTATTATCATTATTACTGTCTTTTTTATTTTATTTTACAGAACAACAGTAAAATTATGATACCAACATTCATGAATGTTGATGGAGTTGTTGCTTTTTCTTAGATTTTATTTTGGCAGAAACCCGCAGGAAGATCTCAGTGCTTCTTTTTGTTGACAACATATTTATAAATGATTCACATTACGAATTTGGGAAGATGTTTGTCGCACGTATCACATTGTCACATGCCTTTAAAAAAAGTTTTTTAGTTTCCTCACGCATTGGACTTTGAACCCTGGCGCCGCGAGCTCATGCAGCACTATTTGAATGCATGCAATTTGTGCATGTATTAGAAAACATATAACGTTCTGCAGTTTATTTACTAATTGTTTGAGGCCATCATACAGTAACCAGCAACAACCACCTCTTCCTCTTCTCATCGGAGACATGAGATGCAGCGCTAAGCAGTCTCTCGATGTCGGTGCTTCGTGCTTGTAATGATTTTTGCGTCTTTCTCTGACGGTTTTAAATACTTTCACACTGCAGACACATTTGCTGCATTAGTGCATGCATCTATTTGTTCGCGTCATGTCCTTGTTCGGTACAAATTATTTGGTCTTTTTGCTTATTTGCTTATTATTTAGCTATTTTGAGCCAAATAATTTCGGTTGCCGAAGATTCGAGACATACCTAATGAAAACAGCTCTTATTGGGGGATTTATCTATTGAAATCTGGCAACCGCAACCATGAAAGCTTGTAGAGGCCTGTTACCAATGCAAGATAATGCAAATGCCAAACTAACATGAAATATTATTAGGACGAATAACCAGCAAGCAAATATCACAGATGATTATGCTTAATGAATTGAGAAATTGTGATTACGGTTAAAATATGATTCATTGTGCAGCCCTTTCTATTCACTATCCTTTTCGAGCTGCTGATTCTGTTGAAAACTGATTCTGCTATTTTCCTGTTTATCACTGTCTATGAAGCTGCTTTGTCACAATCTGTATTGTATAAAGCACTGCAGAAATGACTTGTTAGTTGTGAATTGTTAACTGTACCCGAGTCAGACGGAGGACATACGACAGGTGATGAACGCAGGCCAGGGTGTGAATCCAGCATATAAGACTCCGCTGCACGAGAGTCACCGTCTGGACAGGACTTGATGCGATTGTATGGCGGATGATGAGGATGCTGGAGTCTGTCGTAGTCAGAAGAAGGCACTGAGAGCTGACTCGCCAACTCTGGCCTGTGCAAACCGTCAGAAGAGCCTGCAGCTCTCTGATGGAGCTCCTCCTCAGGGTTTGGGTAAGCGGCGGGTTTAGTCCAAGACTTCACAGAAGAAGCCTCTCCGGCCCACCTGCTGCTGGCCGGCTGCTGCGGGAGCGCATTATAAACGCTGGCGTCCGGCTGATCTATACGACTGCCGTATTTGTGGTAGTTGTACTCTTGGGCCAGTTTGAGCTCCAGATTGGGAGAGCTGGGAGGTGCGGCGTCCATCTCCAGCAGAGACTCTTCAGCGTTCCTGAAGCTGAGGTCTTCAATGCTGGCCTCCACTGGACCGATGTCTGAGCTCCTCAAGGGCCCTGGAGAGTCTCTGGAGCACGGCGAAGGGTCTGCGCACACGAGAAGAACAGTCAGCATTGCATTTGCAAGCATCACATTTAGGTTAGAAAAACATTGTGGAAACGTTGTTTTGAAATGTTTCTAAAATGCAGTTTTCTTGACGTCATTGGAACGTTATTTAAAGGTTACGTTTATTAGAATGTTCTGCAAACTTTATTTTCACCCAAAACAACATTATAGGAACCACTATTTTTAATATTCTAAAAATGTTAAAATGTCCAGTTTTCTTATGGTTATTAGAAAGCTAAAGGTCACTAAAATGTTTCTTAGAATCTTCATCAAGTATGAATAACATTCTAAGAATGTTTCCTCTTAACGTTATGAGAAGAACATACATCAAATATTATTAAAGTTATAAGAACGTTACATGAACATTAAAAATGTTGTGTCCTAACATGTATATAGCTTATAAAAACATTAGTGAAAGTCCCTTGTTTAATGGGATGTGCCTCATGTACAATCAACATTGTTGCAAAAAACATTTTTACAGACTAAGAAATAATTTATTTGAATTCACTCAGTGTATTCGCTCTAATATGATTAGTGTAAGTCAAATTTTATAACTGCATTCAGAAATGGACCTTTTTCACAGACTGTGATGATGCATTTCCACAGTTATTAACATTGTTATATTTTGTTATATATTATATTTTCATTTAAAAAAACTGAGTAGGGCTGCATGACAAATCGTTAAAATTTCAATTGTGGTCATGATTTGAAAATGCTTCTCTTGATTTATTAAGCACAATCATCTGCGATATTTCCCCACTGCTTATTATTCTGAAAACATTTTCATTTGATATTTGCATTGTCTTGCATTGATAAGCTTTCATGTCTCTGGTTGCCAGATGTCAATAGTTTAAATCCCCCAATCAGAGCTTTTTTCTTAAATGGATACATTTTCTTCCCAGTAGTTTACTTAATATTCCCAACCTGGCAACCATTTGCACTCACTCTCTGTATGTTACGGAAAAGGTGCTGATGAGCTGAAAACATCAGAAAACATGTAAGATGGAGTTTAGCAATCTCTATTGAGATATTCCGCTCAAATAAAAGTGTAATAAAGCCAATCTGACTAACGTTCCTGAAAAACTTTGAAAATGTGAAAAGGGGCAATAATGTAAAATATTGGTAAATAGAACAAAATATTGACATACATTATGCATGATAGTTCCCCTCACTACACAACAAATCCTTAAAATGTAATGTTATTCCGAACTGAAAAAGAATGAAAAATGTAAATATAAAGCAAACATAAATTCTAGTGGCATTTATTATAAACACCAAGACTAAACACGTATATTTAAAGTTTAAAGTAAATGCGTTCAACAAAGGAACTTGTATTCGCTTTCCTCTCTGATTCGACACAAATCCAAACGTTTTTGCATTCGCATCTTTTGAGTGATTGATGTTAACTGCATGATATAATTTAGTTTGGAAAATAAGTAGCAACATGTTTCATATAAGAAAAAAGCATGGCTGATATTGCAGAAAATATGGTATATATTTGATGCACAGTAAGTGGTCTCAAGTGAAATATACAGTATATATATATACAGGTGCTGGTCATACAATTAGAATATCATCAAAAAGTTGATTTATTTCACTAATTCCATTCAAAAAGTGAAACTTGTATAAATGTATACATTCATTCCACACAGACTGATATATTTCAAGTGTTTATTTCTTTTAATTTTGATGATTATATCTGACAACTAATGAAAACCCCAAATTCAGTATCAGAAAATTAGAATATTACTTAAGACCAATAAAAGAAAAGGATTTTTAGAAATCTTGGCCAACTGAAAAGTATGAACATGAAAAGTATGAGCATGTACAGCACTCAATACTTAGTTGGGGCTCCTTTTGCCTGAATTACTGCAGCAATGCGGCGTGGCATGGAGTCGATCAGTCTGTGGCACTGCTCAGGTGTTATGAGAGCCCAGGTTGCTCTGATAGTGGCCTTCAGCTCTTCTGCATTGTTGGGTCTGGCATATCGCATCTTCCTCTTCACAATACCCCATAGATTTTCTATGGGGTTAAGGTCAGGCGAGTTTGCTGGCCAATTAAGAACAGGGATACCATGGTCCTTAAACCAGGTACTGGTAGCTTTGGCACTGTGTGCAGGTGCCAAGTCCTGTTGGAAAACGAAATCTGCATCTCCATAAAGTTGGTCAGCAGCAGGAAGCATGAAGTGCTCTAAAACTTCCTGGTATACGGCTGTGTTGACCTTGGACCTCAGAAAACACAGTGGACCAACACCAGCAGATGACATGGCACCCCAAACCATCACTGACTGTGGAAACTTTACACTGGACCTCAAGCAACGTGGATTCTGTGCCTCTCCTCTCTTCCTCCAGACTCTGGGACCCTGATTTCCAAAGGAAATGCAAAATTTACTGTCAGAGAACATAACTTTGGACCACTCAGCAGCAGTCCAGTCCTTTTTGTCTTTAGCCCAGGCGAGACGCTTCTGACGCTGTCTGTTGTTCAAGAGTGGCTTGACACAAGGAATGCGACAGCTGAAACCCATGTCTTGCATACGTCTGTGCGTAGTGGTTCTTGAAGCACTGACTCCAGCTGCAGTCCACTCTTTGTGAATCTCCCCACATTTTTGAATGGGTTTTGTTTCACAATCCTCTCCAGGGTGCGGTTATCCCTATTGCTTGTACACTTTTTTTCTACCACATCTTTTCCTTCCCTTCGCCTCTCTATTAATGTGCTTGGACACAGAGCTCTGTGAACAGCCAGCCTCTTTTGCAATGACCTTTTGTGTCTTGCCCTCCTTGTGCAAGGTGTCAATGGTCGTCTTTGGACAACTGTCAAGTCAGCAGTCTTCCCCATGATTGTGTAGCCTACAGAACTAGACTGAGAGACCATTTAAAGGCCTTTGCAGGTGTTTTGAGTTAATTAGCTGATTAGAGTGTGGCACCAGGTGTCTTCAATATTGAACCTTTTCACAATATTCTAATTTTCTGAGATACTGAATTTGGGGTTTTCATTAGTTGTCAGTTATAATCATCAAAATTAAAATAAATAAACACTTGAAATATATCTGTCCGTGTGGAATGAATGTATACATTATACAAGTTTCACTTTTTGAATGGAATTAGTGAAACAGATCAACTTTTTGATGATATTCTAATTATATGACCAGCACCTGTATATAAAATGTCAGAATAAACACAAAAAAAGGCACTCGATGTTAAATGGTTGCTGAGCCCTGGTGTAAATAAAACATCAAATCCACAACATGATTGAATAAATCAGCACACCTTCAGGAGTGAGTGAGTCCGTTGTGAGGGACTTCATCTTTTCTACCAGCTCCTCTGGGCCCTCATACGTTCTCTGTGCAAAAGAAAACAATGCAATGAAATAATACTAGAACAACTGTCTTGTCTTACAGTAAAGTACAAATAATCTCTAGGTTAAATAACAGAGTTAAACAATTGTGCATGTGTGCAATCAGTGATTTGCTGTGAAAGTGAATAAAGCTTCAATTTTGATCCTCATATAAAGTGATCCTGACACTTCACAAGAAATCATACATGTAAGAAATCACACAGGGTGAGTAAATGATGACACACTTTTCATTTTTGGGTGAACTATTCCTTTAAGAGGCAAAGAAAACTATAATGCAAGGAACACATAGGACTGTCATGATTATGAAAATTAATTAAGAATGCTGCTTTGTTTTGTTCATGTCAGATGCAGTGTAAGTTTATAAACAGTGACAACCTCTCGTGTCATGCACAGTAATCAGTTAAACTTAATTAATGTAATCCAATAAAAACAGCAATATATTAAATGTGAAATGTGGCAGCATGTCTGTGATGAATGATGGGGTAAAAGAATCAGTGAATCAATATTTGGACATCCGAACACTTACAGATTCACCTGACACACCAGCTGAGAAAGAAAATAAAAAACTCTCACCATCAGACTTTCCAAATCCGCTTTTACATTTGCTGCCAGCTTCTCCTGGTAAAAAGGTAAAAACATTTCAAAGCTATCTGTAAAAAAAAAGAAAAAAGAAAACAAATATATAAACAAATAGATAACAACTTTAGTAGCTTAAGTAGTTCAGATAAAGAAATAAATAAATGAGTCCAAAGAGAAAGTAATCCAGGCCTAAAATCAATAGTCAAATGAGAGAATAAACTGGCTTTGGCAAGCAAATAAAGTTAAGGCCCCTTACACCAAGAGCAATAATTCTGTGCCTCATAATTTGTTACTAATATACCAACTGATTCAAAATAATGCATCACAATTAATCCCACATACTGTATCAGTATGTTTTTAGGATGCTATGTCAAGCAAAAGTAGATTTTACAGCATTCTGTTCCATTCATGATCAACTAAATGAATGTGCCCTGCTAAACAAGTCTGGTAAGGAAGATGCGTTCTCATTGGCAGGTGTGACAAAACATTCATTTTGTATCCAGGATGAAGCCTCAAGGCTTCTACCTTTAAACGTGGGCCGGTGACGAGGGTCTTCCTTCCAGCAGGTCTTCATGAGCTGTATGATGTCTTGAGGAGTGTCTGGTGGGATCAGAGCTGCGTCGGGACGCTCACCCTGACACACACAGTGACAGATCTGATCTTCACTCCTGGCATCTGGGAAAAAAAAAACATTTTCATTCATACTTTCTGCGTACTAAACCTTGGTATTGAGTTTGATACACTGCAAATATGAAATGGGGTCAAATATTAAAGAGCATTACCATGCAATTAGGGCTGGGCGATAAAACGATAATTATCGCGATATAATTGATAAATTCGAAAAAAAAAAACTTTTCAGACTACCCAAGCAACTTTTCCTTCCAAAAGCACTAGCAACAAATTTAGCTATTTTTCAAATTTATTTGGCAACTTTTAGCAACTTTCGATAAGCGATTCAAATGATAAAAATGCACACATTTTCCATCTAAATTACACAAAAAGAGGAAACCAAAGATGCTTAGCACTACACACACATCACATGAATTGAGTTAGCTGCTATTTTCAATTGTTCAATTTAATAATAATAATAATAACTGAATAATTGTTCATTTATGATACACCTTTTAGTAGCTTGTACCTGCGGTTGTTGATTGAATCGCAGAATGACAGAATTTTCTTCTTTGGGTGAACTATGCCTTTAAGTAAACCACTGGGCAGATTTCTATTTATAAAAATAAAAATAAAAAACTGGGGGGATTTAAACTCTTGGCATCTGGCAACCGCAACCATGAACGCAGAATAACGCAAATGCCAAATTAAAATGTTTTCAGGATAAATAACCAGCGGGCAAATATCGCATACAATTACACTTAATAAATCGAAAGCTGTAGAAATCATGATGATGATCAAAATAGAATTGTGTGACCTTATTAAAATGTGTCATATCAGGGCCTTCTTTGAGAAAGAAGAACTGTGCTGTTTAAACTGATAGGAATAATGAAAATTCATTTTTTTTATATATATATATTTTTATTATTTTATATTTATATTATAATTAATTTTATTATTTCAGTCTGTTCCTTACAACAGAATATGAAGTGTTTATTTGCAAACACAGATAACTTAATTTTCAAAAATCATGTTTTTTTATGATGTTATGTTTTTATTGTGTTAGTTAGCTGTATTTTTTACCTAATCAGAATAGCCCAACTGCAGTTTGATTGAGAATAACTGGAATGCACAATGAAAAAACCTGATTTTTGCAAATGAACTCTTCATATGGCACATGATGAATATGAATAGTAATTTTGTTATTATTGAGTTGTTTTGTAACTCAGCCGCCCAGGATGAACAGTTAATCATGCGGCTGTGCAGCCAGACTCACTCTCATAGGGCTCGCGGCCGGTCAGGACGACCCAGACGACGATGGCGAAGCTGTAGACGTCAGATTTCTCGGTGGAGCGGTTGTTGATGCTCTTCAGGTGCTCAGGAGCCATGTAGCACAGCGTGCCTGCGGCGCGCGCACACGACTTCTTGCCCCGATGACTCTGTCTGCGAGACTCCTCTTTAGTCAGCTTGCTCCACATCTGAGACGTGGCCAGACCGAGATCTGCGATCTGATGCAGAGCAAACCAAACACAGCTGAGTGTGCATGAAAATCCTTCACGCCAAATGTATTTTTACAATACACATTGTTTCAAAGCAGCTTTGATTAATGTTAATGTTTATAATATGTGACCCTGGAGCACAAAAGCAGTCTTAAGTTGCTGGGGTATATTTGTAGCAATAGCCAACAATACATTGTATGGGTCAAAATTATACATTTTCCTTTTATGCCAAAAATCATTAGGATATTAAGATCATGTTCCATGAAGATATTTAGTAAATTTCCTACTGTAAATATATCAAAACTTCATTTTTGATTAGTAATATGCATTGCTAAGAACTTCATTTGAACAACTTTAAAGGAGATTTTCTCAATATTTAGATTTTTTTGCACCCTCAGATTCCAGATTTTCAAATAGTTGTATCTCAGCCAAATACTGTCCTATCCTAACAAACCATACATCAATGGAAAGATTATTTATTCAGCTTTTAGATTATGTGAAAATCTCAATTTTGCAAAATTGACCCCTATGACTGGTTTTGTGGTCCTGGGTCACAAATCTTAATGCCTTACAGTTGCATTTAGCAGATTAGAGCTGTGTGATAATAGAGGTTATATTTTGTAACGATACAAGCAATCAAGCAGCTGACATTTGCTATATAATATCGCACTAAACTATTATACTGGATGCATGTGGATAAAGTTGTATGTGCTATATATCCAACTTTACATATAGAGTTGTGCGATATTGTTTAAATTTCACAACAACGTTTAGTTATTTAGTATGCTTAAAGAACTTTAACAATACATATTACATTTTATCATTTTATCATCAGGCAGTTAAAGCAGACATTCATTTTCTTCTCTCCTTGATGAGAGATTTACATGCGCTCTCAGAAAAAAAAGCTATAAAAGCATTTGAAAAACATACATATTTGTAACTTATTTAACCCTACTTAAAAGTACATATTAGTACTTAAAGTGTACATATTAGTAACTAAATGGTACATTTTAGTACCTTTTGAAAAGGTATCGCCCCAGTGAAAACACCCTAATCTAAACTATGGGTGAATATTTTCAATAATGTCAATATTTAGCTTTTTTAAAAAGTGTGTACTGTGGTGAATTTAGAGAGAAGTTTCATACTTTTATGTGGAAATTCTTGTCCACCAGGATGTTCTCTGGCTTGAGATCTTTGTGAATGACTTGGTTCTCCGTGAGATAAACCATTCCCTCCAAGATCTCCAGAATGATCCTTCCCTTCACAGATATTGGAACAGGCACCTGGAGCAACAAATACGAGGAAAATATTATTAAGAGATCAAAAAGTGGCACATTTCCAAAGTGAAGGGGGATTTCACTACAAATGAAGTGCTTTGAGTGAGGAGGAGTTTATTTGCATGCTCTGTCGATTCACTAAAGGAATTATGCAAATCTGGTAATGAAGCAAACAATATTTATATACTAGTGCATGCAAAGGGGGTTGTGTTGGACAGCAGGTGGACAGAGTGCTTATTATGTCCATTTTGCACATTAAAAACACATAGTCTGATTTTGTTCTGCATTTACATCAAGATACCAATTATGTTGCAGATTTTGATCATTCAAATAGTTTTTGTTGTATACTTGTAAGCACATTCATGTTTATGAACAATGAACCCTTGTGCATCTTTAGGCACATCTTTATCTTTTTATTTATTTTTTATTTTATTTTTTAATATCAGTTTGGCCGTGTTAATGCAAACAGGATAATTTTTTTCAAAAATGTGTATTTGTATTGAAATTTTAATATTTCGCCCTCATTTCCTCTCATAAATATATTTTTACACTAGATACAAAAATAGTTACACTTAAGACCTTAAGGACAAAAATGTCGCAATATTTAATCTCAGTGCCACTGAGCATAAAAACATGCATTCTCAGCCAAGGTTTCAAAATTTGTACTATTTTTTAAAAATAAATGTACTATTTTCATTATATTAATGTGTGTACTGAGAAATGTGTGTTTGACTGGTAGCTTTTGTTTTAATCTGACACTGCATAAAAATAATAATGCATCAAAATGAATGTTGTTGCTAATTATTGACATATGCAGGACTGTAAAAAAATATGCTTAGCATTTAATATATGGAAAATTTCACACACACACACACACACACACACACGCACACACACACACATACACAAAACAACAACAGTGGCATTATGTAATAAACACATTTTTTATGATCAGCACTGATGTTGGTAAAAAAGAAAATCTATGTCAGTGAAAGCCAAAAAATATATTAAAATATAATATTTTGATGACATGGACTATTTCGTCAAAGGACCTCTGTGTAACTTTTTTAAATTGATGCACAAGGGCTAATACTGTTTTTGCTCATCTGTTTTGGTACATTCAGTGTGTTTTTGCACAGTGCTCACATTCAGTGTTGGACAAACAGAAATGTGACCCTGGACCACAAAACCAGTCATTCATTTGAACAACTTTAAAGGCGATTTTCTCAATATTTAGATTTTTTTGCACCCTCAGATTCCAGATTTTCAAATAGTTGTATCTCAGCCAAATATTGTTCTATCCCAACAAACCATACACCAATGGAAAGATTATTTATTCAGCTTCAGATAATGCATAAAACTCAATTTCAAAAAATTGACGCTTATGACTGGTTTTGTGGTCCAAATGTGAACCTTCATGTATCTGCAGTTACCGTCTCCAGCATGGTGAGCAGGTTTCCTTTAGGAATGAGCTCCATGACTAAAGAATAGTCTCCGTCCTCCAGAATAAAACCCAGCAGCTTGACCACTCTCTGATGGTTTAACCGGCTCATCAGACTGCCTTCATCCAGGAGAGACTGCTTCTGCCGGCTGACACACACACACAGATTAAACTCAGTCAGTTTCCACAACATTTGAAGCTGTAATCTTGAGCAGGTTCTTCACACGCACCCATTGCGCGGCGGTCCAGTATAGACTGTCTTCAGCACCACCTGGCCCAGGGTTTTGTGGTAACACAGGTAAACTTCCCCAAACCCTCCATAATCCAAAGGCTCTTTCTTGATCAGATCTGCGGACTTCATAAGACTCAGGCTCGCAGCTGTAGCCATAGTTCCTCTATTCCTACAGACGACTTCCCTAGAGCAACATAAACACATATCAGACAAATTACACAATGAAAACACAACGCTAGGTGAATCCTCTCTCTATGAGCGATTGCGGAAGTAGCGAACATTGTGTCTGACAAACACTTTACATATTTCCCGACGATCAAAGGCGAAAGTTTGAATGAAGAGCCACAGACAAACTTCAGCTCAGAGAAACACATTAGAAACAGGGGGAAAAATAAAAATCGGTATTCGAAAGGTTGTATTTGGCATTTCTGCTTTCCATTCCAATACAGATACACTAGTCACTAACAACGCAACTTTTTCTTCATTAGTTGACTTCAAATACTAGATTTCTCCTACTACCGAAAAAAAAACGTCTTTAAAACTGATCAGAAACACAACAGTAAATCAGAGTAACACATATCCTACCGTGTAACATAACGTCTATATTCACTTCTCCTTCGCTTCCGGGATATTAGTTTACAAACTGAAAGTAAAAATCAGGAAGACAGACATAATCAACAGCAGAAAACCAGATCACCACAACACACTTCAATCCAGCGCTGATAGTTTATATAGGTAACCGTTCAACAAATAAACATTTATTTATTTATTTAAAGCGAATTAGCTTTAAAAATGCTGCATCACTGTTTAAGAAAATAAAAATGAAAATTTTAATCAAATGCTGTGAGTAAATGGCAGTTGTAAGAGATAAGTAAGTGCCCAAATAAATTTTACTTGGCAATAAATAAATAAATAAATTGACACTTCTATAGGATTCTATAGTTAAGCTGCAATTGATACAAAATGCAGCAGCAGCTAGAGTATTAATGCAATTGAAGAATCGGTTTTAATGGAATTACATTAGTGTATAAAGCATTGCATAACCCGACACCTTCTTATATTTCTGATTGTTTGTCAAGATATATTCCTAATTGAATATTACGATCCTCTAGTGCTGGATATATCATATATTACACAGTAAATCTCAACTGATCTGGTGGTACCTCTTTTAGTCACTATGCTCCAAAAATGTGGGCCTGTCTTCCAAATGAAGTGAGAGAGTCCACTAGTATTCATATCTTTAAAAAGCGTGTTAAGACATACCTTTTTAAAATTGCTTATGAGCATAATAGTGTGTGCAGTGTGCGTGTTTTTTTTATTGTTTTATATGACGTATTTTTAATGTATTTCTTTATGTTTGCTTATACTATTTTTTGATTATCTTATGTTGATGCTGTTTTTAATATTTGTTTTATGCTTGTGAAGCACTTTGAGTTGCATTTTATGTATGAAAAATGCTATACAAATAAATTATTATTATTATTATTATTATTATTATTATAGATTTAAATCGGAATTATCTTGCAAAAACAGTGCAGAAACATTTACAGAAGAGAACAGACTGGCTAATCAGAATCAAGTATTTCAGAAAACATGTTATAAATCCTAAAAACGCCCTCTATCGTATCCATGTTTAAATGTAATGTATTTATTCATTTATTCATGCCCGTTTTGCAGAAAAGTGACGCAAATCTTTTTGCCTGTGCGTTTTTAAAATGACTAGATATTAATTTTAATCTTAATTACAGATGTTCAATTCAATGCGAGTAATTTGATCAAACTTTAGTAGCATCGCGAGAATATAGACAGTGCTTGGTGTCTGTAATAGTGTGTACTGTGCCTTTAAGAGATTCTCGTCAAGGAACTCGACGCATCTGAGCGTGTGGACTCTGGACGACAACATAGTTAGATGTGAGCCCTAATAGCGATTAAAAACTGTCGATACAAGCCTCGTTTCAAGCGGACTCCTGAAACACTGCCACTGCAAACACTGTGGCATGGGAAACGGAATAAATAAGGTAGATGGGCATGCCTTCCCTTCTCCTCCTGCTTTAGGACTGTAACTTTGAGAGGAATGTAACCTCGATGTTGGACATGTGATGAGAATCATAACGCAAGCAAACACGACGCTGTCTTTCAGGTGTGCATTAGTGGTTGACGAACGCGTCAGTGTTGCGCATATACTCAGAGTTATTGATTTAACCAATAACGAAACTAATGCGCAACTGTCAGCGATTTCTCAAATCATGTGTCTTTGTCGATTACGATAAAACAAATAAATAAATAATAATAATAAAAAAATCGATTGACACGAGACGTGTCTAAAGAACATCATAACAGTTAGACTTTAAGTTGATTTGGGCCAGAAAGCAACAACACCATAGCAACGCCCTAACAACCGGCAGAACACACTAGCAACCGCTCAGCAATCGGCTAAGAGCCACTTAGAACAGCTTAGCAACGCGCTGACAACCACCTAAAGCAACATAGCAACCACACAGAAGCGTGCTAACTACTAGAAAGCCATAGCAACCGCATAGAGCATAGATAGGATACCTTAGCAACCACATAGCAACGTGCTAATAATTGTTCACAGCAACGTGACCACGTAAAAACACCTAAGCATTGTAGATGAGTTTAGATCTGGAGAAATGTGTGTCTGCATCAGTGTCTCAGCAATGGATGCTCTGCAGTGAATGGGTGCCGTCAGAATGAGAGTCCAAACAGCTGATAAAAACATCACAATAATCCACACCACTCCAGTCCATCAGTTAACATCTGGAGAAGACAAAAGCTGCAACAAATCCATGAAGACGTTTTTTAACTTCAAACTGTTGTTTTCGGGTGAAATATAAATCCATAATCCATAATAAGGCTTCTTTGAGTGATAAAGTTGTCTGGTCTGAATCAGGAGAGATCAGGCACCGTTTACAAGCAAAAATACCTGTAGTAGGGCATGTTGTCACATTATATGGGGTAAGTTGTCACAGTGGTAACTTGCTGTATTGTTACACTGATTTCAGAAGAAAAACATGTAGCACTATATAAAGCAAGGCTCGTTCCTGCAGAGTTTAATAGAGTTTTGCTGTAATTACATACACAAATCAGCTAACCAAGTAGAGCTGGGTAGATTACTTACAAATGGTAGTATGTTAGTGATTACAAATTAGGTTACTCATTTTAGGTAATGCAATCTGACTACTTTTTAGATTACTTTTTTTTTTTTTTAATCTAAATAGTTTTAAACTCGCCATCCAACATTACATTTAGTCATTTAGCAGACACTTTTATCCAAAGCGACTTGCATATTTAAAAAAGCAAAGGTTAAAGAAAACATTAATTTTTTTTTTATATCAACATAATATGCATTATTAAGCATTACATTACACCAGGGTTTCTCAAACTGGGCTTAATGTAAGAACTGCAGTGGGTGTTTGACTTGATAACCTAATAATTCAATATTAATCATAAAAATGTAAAATAATATTAACTATTTAAATGCTTGAACACTAAAAATACAAGAAGATTATGCTGTAAACATGCATCTGGGTGTTAAATTATTGAAATATTAACTTCTTCAGAGATTTCAAGTAAATATTGCTAATGTCAAACGGGTTTGGAAAATGTTATAATAAATTATGAATAATTTACTGCCATTGTGTGAATAATATGTACTCATGTAATTCATAAAAAAAGTAAGTGTAATCTAATTCCGAGCATTGCAAAATGTAATATACTCTAATTACGAGTAATTTGATAACGCAATCCAGATTGCAATCTAGCACTGCTAGAAAGTGATCTTCAAAAGTGGAAAAACTAACATACAAAAATATCAAACCACTGGTTTGGCCAAGAAATTAAGAATGCAAGCTTATAAGATTTATTTGACAACTTGTCTAAATAAAAATGTGATGATGTGCCCAAACATGACATTTATGAAAAATACCATATGCATAAACACAATTCAAGCCTTCATTGCATAGCTGTCTCTTGTCCAGCTGCACAAAAACATGATGTTACAGCAAATTCAGATGATACTGGTTTTGAACTGATGTTTGAAAGCAACACACAAAACAGTCAGTTTTAGTAAAGCTGAGTGCGTGTTAAGGTGTAGTTTGGTGTTATTTTGGTTTGGTTGTGACTGAATGAACCTGCTTGTGTCGTTCCAGGTTCTGCCAGACCTGTACTTGGGTAATTTCAAAGGTAAGAAAGCCCAACGCTAGAATCGACAGCACCATTTTTAATAAGGTGCATGTAAGATGATAAACGTGTTGATTTGTTACAGATGCCAGAGACAGGGAGCAATTAGCCAGAAACAACATCACACACATCCTCTCCATCCATGACACCGCTGCGCCCATTCTACAGGTACAGACTCATTACTGCACATCTTCAGCATAGAGAAGCTTTTCTGATGGGATGATCACGGTCTATGCATTCTCAGTGGTTCATCTCTGTTACTCTCTGATATCACGCACATGATTCTCACCCTGCATCGCCGGCTTGACTGCTTTTGTTTTGCTGATCTGTCTGATATTCATGCAAGAGCTGGTGAACACATCTCCTGAATACCTTCCCTGTAGAAACTTTATGAAATGTAAATGTTGCAATGAATCTGTGAAGATAAGCATTGCAGAGTGACCCTGATCATGTCTTCTGGTGATACACGAGTGGTTCTTAGCCTGTGTAATAAACATGCAATTATTATTTCAGTTGCCATATTGCAGTCTTTTTTACAAGACCAGTTTCTCAATTCTTGGGTCACTTTTTCAAAACTCTTCATGCAACTAAACTGTGCATCGTTTTACATTGCTTTGGCACAAAATGCATTCGATTCAGTCTTTAAAATTGCATGAATTATTTTCTCACTCAAACAAGCAAAACTCAATGACCTACATGCACATGTTTGCATATTCATTTCAAAACTGTAAAACTTCATTTCAAAGCCTAGCATAATACAAAACTGAACAAGACAGCAGTTTGCTATATATAATAAATGAAGAGTTCAGATGCAAAAGCCTCTAAGTGCCATCTGAGATTTTCATCTAAAATGAGCATTTTTATCAGGCTGCTATGTTTAGGTTCAGTAATTTTACTCCTTTTCTATGCAATTAAAGTGAAGTAACTGAACATAAATATAGGGGCCTGATAAAAATGCTCATTTTAGATGAAAATTTCAGATGGCACTTAGAGGCTTTTGCATCTGAAGTCTTCAAATAGTGTCAATAATGTGAAGAAATTTAACAGAAGGTGTTATTAAGCGTTGAGTTGAGTTAAGTTGAGACGGCATGAAGTGTTCTGGTAGTTTTAGTGCATTTTGAATGTGATATTTCCTGCTGTATTAAAAGTTGATTTGGAGACATGTGTGAAGAGTTTTGAAAAAAGTGACCTTTAGTATTGAGAAATGGGTCCTAGCTATTGAAAAAAACAACTGTAAAAAGTTACAGCTTTTACGCTGTGTAGTGGAAGGCTTCAGCCTAGTTTTATTTATTTATTTATTTTTTGCAATGCAGGCTTTTATGAAGCATGATAAATAATGAAGTAAAAAAAGAGTTTGTCACAGTGACAGACACACAAACACTTTCTGTTCAGTGAATCTTTTTAAGCCGTTTATTGCTGCACTTTGGGGTTGAAAATGAGCTCTTTCTGCACAAATTTACTGCATGCATTGTGCTCTTGCATGGTGCAAAGACCTGTGAAGACGAATGAAACGAAACAAGGAAATGCATGCCATGTTTTGAACACTTAGCAGAACATTGTGTGCATGAGGTCTTGACATGACATGAAACAGCAGGTTTACCCTCTGTGTCTTACTTTTTGCTCTCTCTCGTGTGAGTTTGAAGCGTATTAAAGCACATCTCTGTCTTTCCTCCGTTTCTTTAGGAGATGACTTATCTTTGTATCCCAGCAGCAGATTCTCCCACGCAAAACCTGTGAGTAGGCATGCATTTCTGATGGGCTCGTTCTCTAATAGCTATCCGATCTCTCTCGGCCGCCAGTGGGCAGCGCGAGTCACTGTGGCAACATGAAGATGTGAAGGCTTTTCATAAACAAACGCTTTATAAGTTCTGCATTCACGCATGCTGTTCCCTCTCACCTTTTCCTCAGTCTTCTCTAACTCTAACTCTGTGATTTTAATTTTTCATGCCGTATCAATCTAGTTACACCCTTGAGCATGCGTGCATTCACACACACACACACACACACACACACACACACACACACACATGCACGCACACTTCCTCTTGTGGGCCTCTTGGTGCAGGAAGGAAGTCGTGAGTGATGCCTTGGTCGCACTACGCCTTTATTTTTATACCCCCTTTACCATCAGCCCTCTCGTCGCCCTTACAAACCTGCGAAACCCGGCCATGCGTAATGTGAAACTGACCCTCTTTAACCAAACTGGACCAGCCCAGCCCTTTCTCATCCTGGTCCTGTCAAAAGGATGGATGTTCTGGAGGAAACGCCGCTGTACCTGCCATGCTTTAAGAAGAAACCACAGTCAGATTTCTGGATTTCTTGACAGCCACTATCTGGACAGTTTCAAACCTGTAAAAAAAATCTGTATTTTTGCTTTTGCAAGCAGAATATAGGAATAGAAAGGTGAAAATGTTTTATTTCTTGGAACCATTTTAGTTGTGTGTGTGTGTGTGTGTGTGTGTCTGTGTCTGTGTGTGTGTGTGTGTGTATGTATGGATGTATTCACACACACAAGCCATTGGGTTTAAGCAGGAAGATGTCAACCCAACATTGTCAGTGATTAGTAGTGCATGTTTTTTCCCTCGGAAAACCTGTAAATATCAGGGGATTTTACAATTGTTATTTTAAAGCCTGTAAAAGTCCTGGAAATATCTATAGTCAATCTGCACTCTTAACAATACAGGTACATAAGGGGATTTGCATAGAAGAAACATTCTGGGTCCTTCAAATAACCGTTCAGTGAACAGTTATTAAAAGAACCAGTTTTTTCTTGGTGTGAAGTCTTATCGGGTCCTAATATATTCCTGACCTGAATCAATTCTTACCTGAACCTGACATGCATAAATTATTTTTTTAAAAGGAAAACCTGACCTAAGACAGACCAGATAAAATTAGACCAGAGTCTGACCCAACAGCCTGATTTGGCTGCTGCTCCATTACTTATTTATTATTAATATTTATTACGTTATATTATTGCCTGCCTCATGGATGCACGTTATTTCTGAGTTCGGCTTTCAGTTGTGACTAGAGGATTGGAAAAATAAACATGATAGCTTGATTAAAAATGAAATCGATAGCCTAATAAATGGTGGATTTGCCAGTACTTCGAAGGGCTTCTGAAGAAAAGCCCTGCACAAACACGCAGCGTAATGAAGCGAGTGGCTTGTCCTGCTGGATCTCGTATCTGTGTGGGTTTCTGTGTGCGAGGGTACAAACGTTTCTTCCTTTTCTACATGCATTTCTCAAAAAACCGTGGGGATCGTTTAAAAGCATTCCATCTTATTGGGTCCATTCGGTAAAAGCACATTTATTTTAAGTCACCCGTGAAGACCTCTAGTGTGAAGAACCTTTTAGTAAAATAAAGAACCTTTTTTTTTCCACAATAAAGAACATTTTGTGGTTGCATGGATGTTAAAGGTTCTTCAAATCATTAAAGAACCTATTGTTAAGAGCGTAGATTGATTTTCTAGTTTCTCTTTGCTCTAAAATATTGTTGTGTTCCCCTTGTTCTTGATTTAGGTCTTGGTTCTGTAACACAGAGATGAGGGAGAATATGATCCAAGTGCAGTGTTTTAATCATGTTATTTTCACTAAAGTATACACAGGAGGACAGGACCTGACTAAAGCAAGGAGAACACAAGGGCTGTATTCACACACAAGCGCTAAAGCGATAGTTCATCATCCAGAAATAAACATTCAGTCATCATTTACTCATCCTCGTGTTGTTCCAAACCCATAAAACTTTCATTCATCTTCAAACATACATGAAGATCATTTTACTCATCTATTGAAAGTCCATGCAACCAAAATGTTCATGTTTCAAAAAGTAAAAAATACATTGTAAAAGTAATCCATTTGAATAAAGCGACTTATTCCAAGCCTTCTGAAGAGACACGGTCACTTTGTATAATGAACCGATTTCATTTAGGCTTTAATTTACCTTTATAAACTAAAAAAAAGAGAGTTCACCCAACAAGAGTTAAGATATGTTTGTACTTTATGTACTGTAATAATCATAGACTTTTATTGAAGGAATAATAGCAGCATACAATAAAACAATGAACATTATATTTTCCTTCTTTGCATTTCTTTTGCAAGTCCCAAACATAATCATAGACATGTTTAATAACAAACTCGCCTAGCTTTATTTCTGGGGCTCTTTCTTGTTAATGATTAGATTCAGTGTGCAGATGAGAGGATAGAATTGCTAATGAATAATAGTATGTTTAAGGCAGTGTTTTAACGCTGTTATACTGGCTCAGCTCACTGAAATATTTTGAGCATTTCAGTCCGCGCTGGTTTGAGTATCAGCATCAAGCCTAAATAAACTTCTGACAGGAACTGCGAAGGCAGTAAATAGTGAAGCTGTAAAAGCTGTGTGCTGTGAGTAATCTGCATCTGGAAAGCATCATGTCCACAGGATGTCTCGTAACTCTGTGTTTACTGCTCCGGTTACGACCTTCCCACCGCTGGAGGAGCGGCAGTCTGAGGGAAGACCTAGACTCCACTACACCGGCCCTCAAATGCTGCTTTTTTCTACTATTAACAGGATAATTCACCCCGAAATGAAAACTCTGTCATCATTTACTCACCCTCGCGTCGTTCTAAACCTGTGTGATGTTCTTTTTTTCTCTTCTGTGGAACACAAAACAAGATTTTTTGAATATTTGTTTTTTTTATTATTATTATTTTCCATACTGCGAAAGTTGTTTTGGAACCCACTGACATTCCCATTAGAAATGAGTCTTTAGCCGTCTTCAAGAATCAGCTAAAAACACATCTCTTCCATCTTTATTTGACCCTCTAACTCTAGCACTCTTTATGCTAATTCTATTCTTAAAAAATAAAAAACTTGCTCCTTTTAAACTTGCACTCTGTTCATTTACTAACTGCTTGTTTTCTTTACAAAAAGCTAACACTAGCTTCTCTATTCTTTTTCTATTCTATCTGTTTTCTTTTTATTTATTATATAATTAAAAATAAAACTGCGTTAAGCTAACTGAGACTTGTTATAGACTTGCATATCATTGCTCTTTTGTTGATTTTGATTTCTTCCATTGTCCTCAGTTTGTAAGTCGCTTTAGCAGAAAGCATCTGCTAAATGACTAAATATAAATGTAGTGTAAATGTAAAAACAAATACAGTTCATTCTAGAAATTCTCTTTTGGCTGAACTATCCTTGTAAGCCACACTTAATGCCTGAATTTCAATGCATTAGGTAACAAGATATCAAAACAAACCCATCACATTCATGCATTATCACTTGTACAAAATCAAATTGTTGGAAAAAAGTAGAATTGTGTGTTTGTTTGTTTTTTTTTTAACTAGGATTTTTTATTATTGTTATTTCTCATTTGGGGTTTGAACAAGCCTGCAAAGTTTTGTAACTCTGAGGAGTTGTGGGATGTGTGTATGTGCATGCTAAATGTTTATTACAATTATGATGCTCGTGGGTCAGTTTGACCTGCAATTTCAAGGTTAACGGCAGCTGCACAGACTTTTTTTGGCCATACTTTGTTAGCTTCTCAACTACTCTATTTACATTTACAATTATGCATTTGGCAGATGCTTTAATGTGAATAAATGTCCACTGCGCTGAAGGCATGCATTTTTATCAGTTCAAGCTAATAAAATAAAATAAAATAACTTTTAAAGCTTAAAAAATAAAAAACAACAACAACAAAAAAACAACAGTATCAATACTTTTTATAATATTCATATTTTTGGAAAAGTTAAAAAATAGTTGTTATGAATATGTTCTCATGTTTATTACTTTGTGTGAGAAGTATTCATGTTTAAGGTTTACGGTTTTACCTGATTTTTTTTTTTGTGTGTGTTTTCTTGACATGATTTTTTGTGAATTTTATTGAATCCGATTATGATCATTTTGGCCCGCAATTTAAAAATCATACCCAGAATTTGACACAAAATTGGTTATGCTTCATTACAGCATCTTTCACATTGATACTCTATAGAAGTGCATGAAGTTGACGTAATCGTCTCTTTGCCCTCCACAGCATTCAGTATTTTGAGAAGAGCATTCGGTTCATGCACGAGTCGCGACTGAAAGGCGAGGGCTGTCTGGTGCACTGGTAAGTGAGGGCTTCGTTTGTCCTCCAGCTATTGAATCTACACTGTAAATGAACCGATGTTAGGTATGCATGCACCAAGATACACAACTCTACCTTAAGAGGAAGCAAAATGTGCACTCAACCCAGATTCCAGCCTTAATCGAGCCCAGTGTGACCATGTGAACAGCTGATAACTAGGTGTCAAAGGGGTGGGCTATTTTTGGACTTCCCAAAACAACAGTAAACATGAGCCTGTGTTTGATGTGAGGCTATAACACCGCTGCGGGCCGAGCGTTTCATTCTCAAAAACATCATGAGGCCTGTAGTATTTCTCTGAAATCTCACGTTCCTCCTCCTGTGACTTCAAGTTGAATTACCCTAGTAAACAAGTGTGTCTCATACTAAGTATAGTTAAAATCTATTAACATGACACATCGCTCTAGATTTACTGATATAAAAACTATAATTAAACTTTATTTGGTGCACAATTAATATTAAGCATAAAATGTGTTTTAATGTCAATATTGATGAGGACAGTATGATCTTTGAATAATATTATTCTTTAAATGCAAGATGTGTTTTAAAGTGTACCTGAAGCACACTTGCAATAGCTCCACTTTAGCACAATCAGATATACTTCATATATCTTTAGTTGAACCTCAGCACTACTTCCACACAATTAAAGTGCATTAAGCACAGAATTAGTCGTTCCAGTTTATCAGACTTTAAGGATACCAGCTTAGTGTGCAAAAAATACAATTGCAGGGTATTTTTATTAAGTGCATAAATATGTATTTGTAGCATGAAATAAATGTATTTCAAATACATTTTAGTCTATTTATTTTGCACTATGGCAGGAGCTCGTTCTGATCACTAAAATACAGTATGAGTGAATCTCATTGGCCTGTAATCGTTCTGGTCTGGTGTTCTGCAGTCTGGCCGGCGTGTCGCGCAGCGTGACTCTGGTGGTGGCGTACCTGATGACCGTCACGTCTCTGGGATGGGAGGAGGCTCTGACTGCGGTGAAGGTGGCCAGACCTTGTGCTTCACCCAACATGGGCTTCCAGAACCAGCTGCAGGAGTTTGAGACCAGCCAGCTACAGCAGGTGATTCCTCCGCGCTTTATGACTGGAATAGTGTGGCACTGTCTTCACAAACCTGGCAGCCATATCAACTGACAGTGGCCCTTCTGAATAACCCCTGACATATGTGACGCTGGACCACAAAACCAGACAGAAGAGTCAAATTTTCAAAATCATCACCTGAGAGCCGAATATATAAGCTTTCCATTGATGTATGGTTTATTTGGCTGAGGTACAACTATTTGAAAATCTGGAATCTGAGGGTGCAAAAAAATCCAAATATTGGGAAAATCTCCTTTAAAGTTGTCCAAATGAAGTTCTTAGCAGTGCATATTACTAATCAAAAATGAAGTTTTAATATATTTACAGTAGGAAATTTACAAAATATCTTCATGGAACATGATCTTTACTTTATATCCTAATGATTTTTGGCATAAAAGCAAAATGGATCATTTTGACCCATACAATGTATTGTTGGCTATTGCTACAAATATACCCCAGAGACTCAAGACTGCTTTTGTGCTCCGGGGTCACATATATAAGAAGTCATTTTTTCAGTTTATTAAACTTTTAGACAACATATTATTTTAAAATCTAATTTTTGCATATGTGTTTTTGTTGAGTGCCATAATTGATCTGTCAGGCTTTTCTGGCTCATATAGTCTGATATACTTAGAAAAGGGAGGAAAAAACTATTGAATTTTATTTAGAGACTCAAATATGCAAAAAAATGCAATTTGCTGCAGATGCTGATATTTCTATGATGAAATTCTGATGCTTGTAATGTAAATCAATGAGATCTTTATAACAGCAGAGCAGATATTGACATAAAATGATCTAAATATCAGCGGTCTCTCTATATCTCCAGTAATATGTCTTAGTAAAATGAGATTGAAATGATCCAAACATATAATGCAATGCAATGCTGATTGAGAGATGAAGAAATAAAGGCTCCTCAGAAGATGTGAGATGAAGATCAT
>JAFVLL020030975.1:53932-66432 GCA_021397915.2 Tor tambroides
TAAAGCACTGAGCTTGAGTCGGGAATCATACAAAATGATGTACTTTTATTAGCAACAGTAATGTGCAAAATTTTATTCTACTCTTATTAAAATTACTATTATTCTTATTATATACATATAGGCTAACTAACCGATAACTTCAGTGATTATAAAAGGAACACTCTTTATGGGTAATTCAGTCACAAATAGAAGAAAAGTTTGTTTTCAAGGCACTTTGTGACTTTTCTTACTTCATATACACACACAAAAAAAATATTTCTTGGTGATTTGATATTTTGATATTATATAATAGTGATTTTATAATTTCAAAATACAAAACAAAAAGTAGAAATGAATGACTAATAAGCCAATAAGTGCTCCTCTGCTGCCATCTGCTGGTTATATATATTTTTTTTTTATTTTTTATTTTACATAAGTGTTTGTTTACCACAAAGTATATTTTGGTCAATTAAAAATACAGTTTAAATTGAATTATTTTTAAAATGCTGGAAATAGTTGTGTGAAATATTTGAAAGTCATTGAAAAGTGCTTGAATTTCTCTTTCTGAGGTTTGTACAAACCCTGAAATGAATGATGTAATAACATTCGACCATTTCTGCCACAACACCATGGTTAAAGTTAGCCTTACTGCTTCTGGGTTTCTGCGTCAGCGCTGTTTGATCTTGTGTTTTGTTTGCCGTTTGATGTTTCTCATATGAGTTGAATAACGCGGTGGTCGGGCCAGTGCGACCGCTCACAATATTTAGTCGCTTGCAAAATGCCTAAAATCAGCAGTCAAATGTCAAAGGCATGGAAAAGCTGGCTTTGGAAAGCAAATAAAACAGTTAAGGCTCTTCACCACAAGAATGATAATTCTGTGTCTCTCATAATTTGTCACCAACATACCAAAAATGTCAATTGATTCAAAATTCAGAATCAAATGACATAACTAATCCCACACGTCCGTATAACCACACAAATGAGTTCTGTGTTTTTCAGGACGCTGTGTCAAGTAAAAGTAGTTCATCTGCATTCTGTTCCATTCACAATCACACTAAACAAACAGGTTAGACTGACACTCCTAAAAATACTGCCAAACACATCCGGTGAGGAAGATTCACTCGCACCGGCAGGTGTCTGATCCTGGACGAAGACTCAAGGCTTCTACCTTTAAATGTGGGCCGGTCTCGAGGCTCTTCCTTCCAGCAGGTCTTCATGAGCTCTATGAGGTCTCCAGGAGTGTCTGGTGGGATCAGAGCTTCATCCGGACGCTCTCCCTGACACACACAGTGGCAGATCTGATCTTCACTCCTGGCATCTGAAGAAGCAGAAAGCACATTTTCATTCACACTTTCTGGATGCTAAATCATGGTCTTGAGTCTGCATATTCCATTCAATTCAAGTTTATTTGTATAGCACTTTTCACGATATAAATCGTTGCAAAGCAGCTTTACAGAAAATTTGAAGTTTCTACATTATTTTGTAATGTAGATTATTAGTGGTATGGAGAAAATCATGCAGTTAGTTAAATTACATGTAATCAAACAGACGGTGAACACTATTAACTGCAAAGATTATAGGTTGTGATTAAACTTAAATTTTAAGTGATTAAATTTATAGCAAAATTTGGTAGTTTTGTATGTTGTTCCAGGCATATATGAAATAAGGTTCAATATTAAAGAGCAATGCAAAGTCTTGAAAGCACAAAAACAGGTTTATGGGTTCAGATGGGTACGAAATGGTCATGTTAGACTAATGCATGACTGTTTTGGTGCTAAAGGAAATAATTTAAAGCAAATACACATGGTTGCCAGGTTTGGAAGATTAATGAGATAAAATCTCATTAAAACCCAAAAATACAAATTCTGTCTTCATTTACTCATCCTCATGTTGTTTCAAACCTGTATGACTTTCTCTCTTTTGTGAAACATAAAACAGGATATTTTGAAGGATGCTGGGGACCAAACAGTTGCTGGGACCAGAGTATTTTTGTCAATGGCTACAGACATTCTTCAAAATATCTTCTTTTGTGTTCAACAAAAGATATAAACTCATACAGGTTTGGAAAGACATGAAGGTGAGAAAATGATGACATAATTTTCATTTTTTGTGTGAACTGTCTCTTTAAGTAAACCACTAGAAAATGTGTAGATCTAAGAGAAAATCTCTAACTGGGGGATTTAAAGTCTTGAAATCTGGCAACCGCAGCCATGAAAGGCTTGTTAGCAATGCAAGATACTGAAAACGCATAATTAAAATGAAACATTTTTAGGATTAATAACCAGCGGGCACATTTTGCAGATGATTATGAGAAGCAGAAATTGCGAAGACAATTAAAATACGATTGTGCACAGCTATTAAAATGTGTCATATCAAAGCCCCTGTTTTTCTTTGAGAAAGAGGAACTGTGTCCTGCGTAAACTAGAATTATTTTATTTTGTCATTATTTTATTATTTCAGTCTGTTCCTCACAAAACGCTATATACAACAAAATATAGTAGATGAGTCATTTGAATAGTAATTCTGTTACTTTTACGCCCTTTTTGTAACTCAATCGCCCAAGTTGCACAGGAGCAGAATGAATAACGGCTGTGAAGCGAGACTCACTCTCGTAGGGCTCGCGGCCGGTGAGGATGACCCAGACGACGATGGCGAAGCTGTAGACGTCAGATTTCTCAGTGGAGCGGGTGTTGATGCTCTTCAGGTGCTCAGGAGCCATATAACACAGAGTCCCAGCGGCGCGAGCACACGACTTTCTGCCCAGACGACTCTGCCTGAGAGACTCCTCTTTCGTCAGCTTACTCCACATCTGAGACGTGGCCAGACCGAGATCCGCAATCTGATGCAGAGCAAACCAAACACGGAAAATCCTTCACGTCAGACTTAATTATATAGTGCTTTCACAAGGCACATTGCTTCAAAGCAGCTTTACAGAAACCCATGATGTTAATGTTTATAATATCTGAATATCTTCATGCCTTATAGTCACATTCAGCAGATTAGAGCTGTGCAATAATAGAGTTTATATTTTGTGATGATACAAGCAATCAAGCAGCTGATATTTGCTATATATTATGGCCCTAAATTATTATACTGGATGCATGCGGACAAAATTGTATGTGCTATATATCTAGCTTTACATGCATATATAGCGTTGGGCAATAATATGGTTTACATTTTGCGACAGCATTCAGTTTTTTAGTATGCATAAAGAACTTTAACAACAAATATTACATTTGTGACCCTGGAGCACAAAAGCAGTCTTAAGTCGCTGGGGTATATTTGTAGCAATAGCCAAAAATACATTGTATGGGTCAAAATTATCCATTTTTCTTTTATGCCAAAAATCATTAGGATATTAAGTAAAGATCATGTTCCATGAAGATATTTAGTAAATTTCTTACCGTAAATATATCAAAACTACATTTTTGATTAGTAATATGCATTGCTAAGAACTTCATTTGAACAACTTTAAAGGTGATTTTCTCAATATTTAGATTTTTTTGCATCCTCAGATTCCAGATTTACAAATATTGTCCTGTCCTAACAAACCATACACCAATGGAAAGACTATTTATTCAGCTTTCAGATTATGTATAAATCTCAATTTCGAAAAACTGACACTTAAGTTTTGTGGTCCAGGGTCACATTTTATAATTTTATCAATAGGCAGTTAAAGCAAACATTCATTTCCTTCTCTCCTTGATGAGAGATTTCCATACGCTCTCAGTTGTACCGTATTTACTTCTAAAGTGTGCATATTAGTAATGAAATGGTACATTTTAGTACCTTTTGAAAAGGTATCGCCCCAGTGGAAAGACCAAAATCTAAACTATGGGTAATTCTTTTCAATATTGTCATTATTTAGCTTTTTTAAAAGTGTGTTGTGTGGTGAATTTAGAGATAAGTTTCATACTTTTATGTGGAAATTCTTGTCCACCAGGATGTTCTCTGGTTTGAGATCTTTGTGAATGACTTGGTTCTCCATGAGATAAACCATTCCCTCCAAGATCTCCAGAATGATCCTTCCTTTCACAGATATTGGAACAGGCACCTGGAGCAACAGATATGAGGAAAATAGTGAAGATATAAAAAGTGTCACATTTGCAAACTGAGGAGGGATTTGACTACAAATGATGTGCTTTGAGCGAGGAGTTGTTTATTTGCAGGCATTGTCTGTGTCGCACCTCATTCATTAAAGGAATTATGCAAATCGTGTACTGGAGCAAACAATATTTGTGTACTAGTGCATGCAAGGGCGGGCGATGTTGAACAGCAGGTGAATGGCGAATACACTGAAAGGTGTTCAGAAATAGAAATGTTTAAAGAATTCTCCTCAGAGAGGGCTAATGTCCATTTTGCACATTAAAGACACAAGATCTGACACTGCATTTACATCAAGATACCAATACCGTTATGGATGTTGGTGTCCTTTAAATAGCTTTTATTGTAAATTTGCAAGCACATTCATGTACAGTATATGAATAATAAACCCTTGTGTATCCTTTGGGACATATTTGTTTATTATTTATATTTTTTATATATATAATTTTGGCTGTGTTAATGCAAACAGCATCATTTTGTCAAAAAATGTGTATTTGTATTGAAATGATAATATTTCACCATCATTTCTTTTCATAAATCTTTTTAGACTAGTTACATAAAATAGTTACACTCAGGACCTTAAGGACAAAAATGTCATTTGTGCATAAAATCATGCATTATTTATTAATAGGATTTCATTCTGTCGGCTTCTAAATTTTTAAACATAAATGTACTTTTTATAATATAAGTGTGTGTGTACTGAGAAATATGTAAATGTATTAATGGTAGTATCTTTTTAAATCTGACACCGCACAAAAATAATAATGCATCACAATGAATGTTGCTGCTAGTCATTGACACATCCAAGACTGTAATAATTCAAATCTGCTTAGCATTTTGTATATTGAAAGTAATAGATTTTTTGCATTTTGTTTTTCATAAAAGCAACAGTGGCATTATGTAAACAACCTGGCGTTTAAAGGGTTAAAATCCTGAAAATAAACAAATATTTAATAGCTATGATGTTGGTAACAGAAGAACTGTCCCTAATATACGAATATATGTGACCCTGGAGCACAAAACCAGTCTTAAGTCGCTGGGGTATATCTGTAGCAATAGCCAACAATACATTCATTGTATGGGTCAAAATGATCCATTTTTCTTTTATGCCAAAAATCATTAGGATATTAAGTAAAGATCATGTTCCATGAAGATATTTAGTAAATTTCCTACTGTAAATATATCAAAACTTCATTTTTGATTAGTAATATGCATTGCTAAGAACTTCATTTGAACAACTTTAAAGGTGATTTTCTCAATATTTAGATTTTTTTTGCACCCTCAGATTCCAGATTTTCAAATAGTTGTATCTCAGCCAAATATTGTCCTGTCCTAACAAACCATACATCAATGGAGAGATTATTTATTCAGCTTTATTCAGCTGTATAAATCTCAATTTTGAAAAATTGACCCTTATGACTGGTTTTGTGGTCCAGGGTCACATATATTATTTTTATGACCACTCTAAGGACATGTTTAACTTTTTTAAATTGATGCACTGTTTTTGCACAACTTTTTTGGTACTTTCAGCATGTTTTTGGACACACACTGGTCACATTCAGTGTTTGACAAACAGAAATGTGAAACTTGATGTATATTCTGGTGTAAGAGAGAGTCTGCTGTTACCGTCTCCAGCATGGTGAGCAGGTTTCCTTTAGGAATGAGCTCCATGACTAAAGAATAGTCTCCGTCCTCCAGAATAACACCCAGCAGCTTGACCACTCTCTGATGGTTTAACCGGCTCATCAGACTGCCTTCATCCAGGAGAGACTGCTTCTGCCGGCTGACAGTCAGACACATCAGACTCAGTCAGTTTCCACAACATCTGAAGCTGTAATCTTGAGCAGGTTCTCCACACTCACCCATTGCGCGGCGGTCCAGTATAGACTGTCTTCAGCACCACCTGACCCAGGGTTTTATGGTAACACAGGTAAACTTCCCCAAACCCTCCATAATCCAAAGGCTCTTTCTTAATCAGATCTGCTGACTTCATAAGACTCAGGCTCGCTGCTGTAGCCATAGTTCCTCTATTCCTAAAGACAACTTCCCTAAGAACCAATAGAAACACAACATATGAAGGACTGCGGAAACAGCGAGCATTCTTTCTGACAAACCCTTTAAATATTTCCCGACGATCAAAGTTGAACATTTGAATGAAGAGCCAAGATAGTTCATAAAAACACATTAGAAACGAAAAGGGGAAAAAAGGCATTCGAAAGGTTATTTATCATTTCTGCTTTCCATTCCAATAGTCACGCATACAGAAACAGCGCAACTTTCTCTCTACTCATTAGTTGACTTCAAATATCAGATTTCTCTTTCTACCGAAAAAAAGCATGTTTAAATTCGATCAGAAACACAATCAGTGTAACACATACCGTGTACCATAACGCCTATATTCACTTCTCCTTCGCTTCCGGGATATTAGTTTACAAAGTGAAAGTAAAAATCAGCCAGACAAACATAATCATCAGCAGAAAAACAGATCACCAGACCACACTTTAATCTAGTGCTACTAGTTTATGTAGGCAACTGTTCAACAAATGAACACTTAATTATTATTATTATTATTATTATTGCATTTTTACATTTTAAAAATGCTGTATCACTGTTAAAGAAAAAATTAAAATTAAAATCAAATTCTGTGAGGAAATGTAAGTTGTAAGAGATAGTGGCCAAACACATTTTACTTGGTGATCAGATAGATAGATAGATAGATAGATAGATAGATAGATAGATAGATAGATAGATAGATAGATGGACGTCAACTATAGATTTAAATCGGAATTATTTTATTGGCTTACTTGCAAAAACAGTGCAGAAACATTTTCAGAGCAGAACAATGGACTGGCCAATCAAAATCAGTTATTTCAGAAAACATGTTATAAATAAAAAAAATTGCCCTCTATCCACGTTTAAATGTAATGCCTTTATTCATTTATTCCCCCATTTTGGACAAAAAGGATCAAAGTGACCTGTGCATTTTTAGAATTACGTTATTCATTTTGATCTGAAAAGATACTCACTTCAAAATAGTTGCGAGTAATTTAATCAAACTTGAGTATATGAACAGCGCTTGGTGTCTGTAATAGTGTGCACTGTGCCTTTAAGAGAGGCTCGTCAAGGAACTCGACACATCTGAGTGTGTGGACTCCGGACGACAACATATGTGAGCGCTAATAGCGGTTAAATCTGTCGATACAAGCGGACTCCTGAAACACTAGCCACTGCAAACGGCATCAATAAGGTTAGATGGACATAACTTCCCTCTTCTCCTCTGCTTAGGACGGTAACTTTGAGAGGGAATGTAATCTCGATGTTGGAAATGTGATGAGATCATAACGCAGAGCAAACACGACGCTGTCTCTCAGGTGCGCGTCATTAGTGTTATTGATTTAAACAATATCGAAACTTAAGCGCCTATCTGTCAGGAACGAGTCCTCAAATCATGTTTTTTTCGATTAGGATAAAATAGATGAAAAATCTCACCGATATAAAATGATCTAAAGAACATCATAATAGTTAGACTTTAAGTTAAGCTGGGCCAGAGAGCAACAACACCATAGCAACACGCTAACAACCGGCTAAAAGCAACTTATAACACCTTAGCAACGGGCTGACAATCACCTAAAGCAACATAGCAACGACACAGCAGCGTGCTAACTACTAGAAAGCCTTAGCAACTGCATAGAAATACTCGGGCAACAGCAATACCCTAGTAACCACTTAGCAACGCGCTAAAAATTGCTCATAACAACGTGACCCCATAAAAAACACCTTAGCAATGTAGATGAGTTTTGGGTGCGTCTCAATCAGCTCCCTAGTTCACTGATCAGGGAGTCGAGCATTTTAAGGGCTGTCTCAATCGCGAAATCCCTGAAAAATCACACAGTAGTACACCAAAAACTAGGGAACGTTGATGCTCGCTATGCTGCCTTAGCGGAAATTACGTCACATTTCTGAAGCGCGAAACAAACCACGCGAGCCAACTCGATAAATATAACGACACATCATAAAAGATCTGAAAAGACAAACAGATTTTATTTAGTATATTTTAGCATAAAAACACACCGCTAGACAGGTAGTGTCATATCTAGTTAATGTTTATAATTAATATGTGGCTGAAATGTTGAAAGGACCATGTGTTTAAAAAGAATAAAAAAGTAATATAGTCATGTCACTGGAATCTAATTACTGTCCCAATGTGCAGTGAGCTAGGGCACTTAGCAGTGAGCAGGAGCTAGTGAGCTGAATGAGATGCACCCTTTGTTTCTTCATCAAATTTGGAGAAATGTAGCATAGCTTGCTCAGCAATGGATGTGAATGGGTGCCGTCAGAATGAGAGTCCAAACAGCTGATAAAAACATCACAATAATCCACAAGTAATCCACACCACTGCAGTCCATCAGTTAACATCTGGAGAAGACAAAAGCTGAAACAAATCCAGCATTAAGACGTTTCAAACGGTTGTTTCCGGCTAAAATATGAGTCCATAATAACGCTTCCTCCAGTGAAAAATTATCTGGTCTGAATCAGGAGAGTTCAAGCACCGTTTACAAGCGAAAATACCTTTAGTAGGGCAGGTTGTCACATTACATGGGATAAGTTGTCACAACGGTAACTTGCTGTATTTTGACACTGATTTCAGAAGAAAAACATTTTCATTTAAACATAAACCACTATCTAAAGCAGGGCTCATTCCTGCAGAGTGTTGCTGTAATTACACACACAAATCAGCTAATCATACTCTTCAGGATGACCATGAGTACTTAAAAACTGTAGTTTGTTACTGTAAAACTGTAGTTAGTACTGTAATCTAGGTAATCTAGGTTACTTCTTTTAGATAATGTATTCTGACTACTTTTTACCTAACATGTTTTAAACTTGCCATCAAACATGCCATACTTATATTTAAAAAAATAAAAAAAACATTCAATTTTTTTAAAGTAAAAGTAATAAAATGCATTAAGCATTACATTACACCAGGGTTTCTCAAACCGGGCTTAATGCAGTCAGTGTTTGAGTTGATAAAATCTAATAATTAATGAAATCACAAAAATCTAAAATAAAATTATTCAAACACTTGAACACTGAAAATAGAAGAACATTGAACAGTAAACATGCAAATGTGTGTTAAATTAATTAAGAGATATTTCAAGTAAATATTTCATGTTGGACAGGTTTGGAAAATGAAAAAGACTTAATTTTTTTTTTACTTAATTTTTTAAAATCTGATAACGTAGTCCAGATTACATTTAATCAGTTACTAACCAGCAAAAAGCCATCTTCAAAAGTGAAAAAGGTAACATACAAAAATATCAAATATTTAGTATATCAATTTATAAGATTTATTTGACAACTTGCCCAAATAAAAATGCGACAATGTGCCCAACATTGACATTTATAAAAAATACGCTATACTAAAACACAATTGAAGCCTTCATGATATATCTGACTCTGGTCCCAGTGTATGTCAGTGTGGTTTTATTGTTGTAACAGCTTTACAAAAACATGATGTTACGGCAAATTCAGATGTCACTGGAACATTATTCTGAGTTTTGATGTTTGAAAGCAACACACAAAAACACATTAGTTGTCAGTTTTGGGAGAAGTGAGTGCGTGTTAAGGTGTAGTTTGGTGTTATTTTGGTTTGGATGTGACTGAACAAACCTGCTTGTGTCGTTCCAGGTTCTGCCAGACCTGTACTTGGGTAATTTCAAAGGTAAGAAAGCACAACGCTAGAATCGACAGAAAGTGCACGTAAGATGATAAACGTGTCGATTTGTTACAGATGCCAGAGACAGGGAGCAATTAGCCAGAAACAACATCACACACATCCTCTCCATCCATGACACCGCTGCACCCATTCTACAGGTACAGACTCATTATTGCACATCTTCAACACAGAGAAGCTTTTCTGATGTGATGATCACAGTCTATGCATTTTCAGTGCACATGATTCTCACCCTTCATCGCCAGCTTGACTGCTTTTGTTTTGCTGATCTGTCTGATATTCATGCAAGAGCTGGTGAACAGATCTCCTTCTCTATAGAAACTTTGTTATGAAATGTAAATGTTGCAGTGAATCTGTGAAGATAAGCATTGTAGTGACCAAGATCACTGATAATGTCTTCTGGTGATGCACGAGTTCTTAGCCTGTGTAATAAACATGCATTTATTTCAGTTGCCATATTACAGTTTCTAGCACCAGTTTCTTAATGCTTGGGTCACTTTTTCAAAACTCTTCATGCAACTAAAGTGGATCATTTTCCATTGCTTTGGCACAAAATGCATTCAGTTCAGTCTTTCAGATTACATGAATGATTTTCTCTCTCACACAACCAAACATCAGTGTACCTACATGCACATGTTTGCATATAATTACAAAACTGGAAAACTTAGTTTCAAAGCCTAACATAATACAAAAACGAATAAATTTGCTATGTAGCAATACCATACTGAAATATATTTCAAATCTAAATACTGAAATAATATCAAAATAATTAGATGTAGCTGAACAGCTAAATTCATTCGAAATTCACTCATTGTGTAATACTGCCTGTAGGTCATTGTTTTATGTGTGTTATGAAGCGTTGATTTGAGTCTGCATGAAGTGTTTTGGTAGTTTTAGTGCATTTTGAATGAGAAATAGGTCCTAGTGATTGAAAAAAAGTGACAACATTTACGCTGTGTAGTGAAAGGTTTCAGTCTAGTTTTTGTTGTTGTTGTTTTTCCCGCAATGCAGGCTTTTATGAAGGATGATAAATAATGAAGTAAACTACTCACCCATTGTTTGGGGGAAAAAAGAGTCTATCAGACTTGCAAGTTTAACACAGTGACAGACACACAAACACTTTTTTAAGCAGTTTATAGCTGCACTTTGGGCTTTTGGCTTCAGTTCATTTGATGAATCTAGCAGCGGAAAAATGTTCATTATAATTTTAATCAGTCTTAGATTTGGGTGACAACAAAACAAGAACCTCGATATAGCCTAATGTGATGATTAAACTTCAAAAACGTATGATTTAATTAGAAAGCAATGCTGTTTTGCATTCCACAGGCTCAGAGCAATTCTCAGTCAGTAAATACTGTGCTTTTATGTCAATAGATTATTGAATTATGACAGTGTTTATATTTTAATATATTGTAGATGCTTGTAAGTGTGCATATTCAATCTCCCTCATCTGTTTGAATAAACAGCTGGAAGTAGTAAAGCATAGACATTTCAAAATAAAAGTCCCAGTACATTTAGGCCTTGTTTATAATTAAATGCCCCACATTATGCATAAAGTCTTTTTTTGGATATTATTTTTATAGTCCCCATCACAGAAAGCAAAGACTAAGAACATTATTTACCATGCAGTATACAGATTTTACAACAATCAGCACAATAATCTTTAAATATAATTGTATCAGCAATCGATTGAACTCTACTGATATATTACTACTATATATTTAGTAAAACATGTCTTGAGAATTTAAAAAATTGCAATTACACTGTTTTGCAGATGAATATGCTGCAGCCTGTTTAATTTAGTAAAAGAATTATAGAAACATGATTTATGTTGAGCTTGTGTGGGTTTGTTCTGTGTAGGTCTTAACTCTTATATTTGATTCAGGAAATTCTGCAGATACCCTGAAGCAGACTTTCTGAGCGCATGGCTTCTCTTACAGGAAAAAGAGCCATTCTGCACAAATGCATGGTGCAGACACCTGTAAAGACGAATGAGAGTAAAACAATGAATATGTTGCATTTATGCATGCTATGTTTTGAGTTTATTATGAAATGAACATTGTGTGCATGTGCAAGAGGTCTTGACATGACATGAAACAACAGGTTTACCCTCTGTGTCTTACTTTTTGTGATTTTGAGGTGTATTAAAGCACATCTTTCCTCTGTTTCTTTAGGAGATGACTTATCTTTGTATCCCAGCAGCAGATTCGCCCACGCAAAACCTGTGAGTAGGCACGCATTTCTGTTGGGCTCGTTCACTAATAGCGATCCGATCTCTCTCGGCCGCCAGTGGGCAGCGCGAGTCACTGTGGCAACGTGAAGATGTGAAGGCTTTTCATAAACAAACGCTTCATAAGTTCTGCATTCACACATGCTGTTCCCTCTCGTCTTTTCCTCAGTCTTCACTAACACTGACTCTGTGATGTTAGTTTTTAATGTTGCATCAAACTAGTTACACCCTTGAGCATGCATGCATGCATTCACACACACACACACACACACACACTTCCTCTTGTGGCCCTCTTGATGCAGGAAGGAAGTCGTGAGCTGGGTTCTGCAGTGATGCCTTGGTCTCACTACGCCTTTATTTTTATCCCCCTTTACCATCAGCCCTCTTGTCACCCTTATGAGCCTGTGAAACCAGGCCATGCGTAATGTGAAACCGATCCTCTTTAACCAAACT